>VMDO01006017.1:60176-105252 GCA_007922755.1 Pedetes capensis | reverse complement strand
TGGTTCATGTACAGATTTCTCATGAGCACAATTAGGTGTTCTGGTATTCCCATTTTCCGAAGTGTTATCCATAATTTGTTGTGATCCACACAATCAAATGCTTTTGCGTAGTCAATAAAACATAGATAGACATCTTTTTGATATTCTCTGCTTTCAGCTAATATCCACCTGACATCAGCAATGATGTCCCTAGTTCCCTCCACTCTTCTGAATCCCGCTTGATTTTCCGGTAATTCCCTGTCTATATACTGCTGCAGTTGCTTCTGAATGATCTTTAGTAGAATTTTGCTGGTGTGTGATATTAATGATATTGTCCGATAATTTGCACATTCAGTCGGATCCCCTTTTTTGGGAATAGGCACAAATATGGATCTCTTCCAGTCAGTTGGCCAAGTAGCAGTTTTCCAAATCTGTTGGCATATACATGTTAACACCTCCAGTGCTGCATCTGTTTGTTGAAACATCTCTGTTGGTATCCCATCAATTCCTGGAGCCTTGTGTTTCACCAGTTCTTTCAAGGCAGCTTCCACTTTGTCCTTCAACACCATTGGTTCCTCTTCATATGCAACCTCTTGGAATGGTTGGTCATCTACCAATCCTTTCTTGTATAATGACTCTGTGTATTCTTCCCATCTTCTTTTTGATGTTTCCTGCAATAACCTTAGTACTATATAATATTTTAGGAGAATATAATATTTTTATTTCATTACAGTGTTGTATATATGAAAAGGACCACTCCTATCATAGAAAGTGTTTCATCTGCAAATTTAATCTTTTAAATAAATCTTTTAAAGTAAAATTATCATATTTGATCATACATCTATGATTTAAAAAATTAAAAGACATAAAACAGTATAGGGCAAAAAACAAGATTATCTACTAAACCCATTCCCCAACTGGCAAGTTTCCCTTTTCAGAGACAATTAAAGTTATGATTTCTTATTAACTTGCCTAATTTTAAACTATTTTGTTGTGTGTTGTTAGGTGCCATTGAGTCAGTTCCAACTCATGGTGACCCGCCTAAGTTTTTCAATGGCTGATTGTTTCAAGATTGCTTCACAAGTGGACTGCAATGTCTTTCTCCCATTAATTTTAAACTATAGAATTAGTTAAGCCATTATGTTATGGTCCCAACTTTTAATATATAAATATAACTAAATGAAATGAAAATAAACAAAAAGACTCTGTCTCTATTAGTAAATGCTGTGTAGAAATAATAACGATCATTAAACTAAAACCAACAAGCTTTTAGTACTTGTTGGCAAATTGCGTGACTTATAGATATGAATCATAATTCTATAATTAACTCCTGGGCTATAAAAAGGTATTGCTTGGTAATATGTTAGAATATATGCTTTTTTATATGTAAAAGGACAAAAGTTTAAGACTTCTTAATTCCACAATAAATCATCTCAGTGTTCCTAATAGAGACGGACAAATTCCCAAAAAGAATTATTCCCTTGGTATCTTATGCAAGTAAGAGAACACTGAGGAGAAATGAATAAACTTCACGAAGCCATTTTTGTTCACATGGTCCTATTTTATTCAGCAAGTTTTAGTGATGTTAAAACGATATTTATGATACTTCTTGAAGATGGTAAAACAGATTTTACTTAATGGGGGCCATGGCAATAGAAATGGGCACCCCTGGAAAGGAGCCTTGGAATAGGAGACAGATGAAATTCCTCACTCTAATGAGGACAAGGTGGGATTTATAACCAGGAGCAGGGGGTGGTGGTTAATGGATGGAAACTTACTAAGAAGAAACACCATGGATAAGCAGACTCTGGCTAAGCTGGCTTGAGAGAGTTATTGCTGAAGGCAGCAAAATATTGAGGGTGGTCATGTGTGGGGGATTTTTGCTAAATTGACTTAGCAGGATTCACATTCAAACTGGATTTAATAAGGACAAAAACAAAGGCCTAAAATTGGACCTAGTCAGACAACTCAGAAACCTGATTAAACTTCTGATCAAAAGACTGAGTCTTCATCAGAGGTAACAGAAACTTCAATCAAAACTGATTTATGTTGATCACCTAGTCAGAAATTCTGAAGAAATGTATCTCTAGGAAAGGCATAGGTCAGAAGCACAAGAAGATCTCCTGACCTGCTGGTTCTTCAAGGAAATCATTCCTATAATTTAAGAGGAATGGATGCTTCATATTAAGGAATAAGTATATTATGACAGCTGAAAATGGGATATTATACAGTTTTCAATTTAATCTTGAGTAGGTGAGGCAGAATGAAGAGAATATACTATAGAAAAGTAAGATCCATGTATCTACATCAGGTTTGATAAAATCAGAACCATCTTGGATAATATATTCTTACAGCTAAATTTTTTGATTTCTTGACTCTTAGACATTATTTCTTCCCAGATAAAGAAGACTCCTAGGAGAAGGGGTTAAGGAAAAAAATACAAATAAAAATGACAAGCAATTATTATAGCCCTACTTTCTCTGTCCATAATGACTTCATGCCATGATTATACACTCATGTAGAAAATACAGAGACTGTGTAGCGTTTTGCTTAGCATTCTGTATGCCAACCCAGTGCCCACTCCCTACACAAGGGAGATAGAAAGAATATGATGTTTTATAGAACAGGAAGAATAGAGCTAAAGAGAGCTCCTGCAATTGTATTTCACACTTATTTTCAGATTCTTCTCTTGCTATGGAGTCAAGAATACTTGAATATTTTCTTGGAAACAGGGCAGTAGTCTCCTTTATCCACAGGGAATACTTTCCAAGACCACCACTGGATGCCTAAGACCCTGGATAGTACCAGACTCTATGAGTTAATGCCTTTCCATGTTAACTAAGCACTATACACACTATGGGCTGGGATTTAGCTCAGTTGGTAGAGCACTGCGCTGCAGTGTCTGAGGTCCCAAGTTCAATTCCCAACACCGCAAAAATGGGAGAAGGACCTGGCAATCCACTCCCAAGGCAATCCCAAAACAGGCAGCCATTGAAAACCCTATGAGGGTCTCTATGAGTCGGATACCAACTTGATGGCACCTAACAACAACAACAATACACACTATGGCTGTAACTTTTGCACTTTGTTATATAGCAGCAAAACTAATGTGAGTTTCTTTTCCTTTCTTTATAAATTCATGGAGGACTGGGGTTTAGCTCAGTTGGCAGAGTGCTGATAAGTACTCTTTGAGGACCCTGGTTTGATCCCCAGCACTGCAAAAATGGGAGAAGGGTGTGGCAATCCACTCCCAAAGCAATCATGAAACAATTACCCATTGAAAACATTATGAATAGCAGAGAAGCACTGACTTAGTGCTGGGCATGGCCCAGTGTCAGGATGCCCCTTTTACTTTACCATTCTGTTGTACATAGGGTCACTAGGAGTTGGACCCAACTGGAGGGCACCTAAAAACAACAACAATTTCATGGGTACAAGATTTGTCTTTACCATAGATCTTGACAATCCCAGGATGAAGTTTTGCTTTCCTTAAATTTTAACACTGTCACTTAAATGAGGCACTTGTTGACTTCTCTTGAGCATGTCTAAATTGCCAGAATTACTATGTTGTGCTTTGGATCCATTATTAAGAAAAATAAGAGTTAGTTGGGCACAAGCACTATGATACTGTGACAGTTGATCTGAAAATTAAGATGGCTACTCAGGGGCAGTGAATAGTAGAGGCAGCATGTATGTGCTGGATGAAGAGGTGATTCATCAATTCATCTCCAGGATGGGGAGAGAGTAAGACAGTGTGATGATACTCCTCATAATACTCAGAACTGTGTGCAATGTAAAACTTATAAAGAGTTTTTATTTCTGGAAAGTTGCATTTAAGTTTTTCAGACCACAGTTGATCACAGGTAACTGAAATCTGGGAAAGCAAAACCATGGACAGAGGAAGAATTCTATAATTTCAATCAGGCAGGTTTTAAAACAACTTAAAAAATGTTTGCACAGAACTTGCTTAGCCACAAAACTGAGGAAAGAAAATACATTGGTATTGTTACCTCAAGAAGCCACATACTTGTCAGTGGATGTGAAAGTGACTAGGGTTGTTCTCTTATTTATGCTTTGGCAACACATGTTTTGCCAGTACCCTACCAATGAGCTGCACCCACAGCCCATTTTTTCACTTTTTATCCTGAGATAGGATCTTGCTAAATTGCACAGGCTGCCTCTGGCCTTGAACTCACAGTCCTCCTGCCTCAGTCTCCCAAGTCACTGGGATTACAGGCATGAGCCATGGCACCCCTATGACTTTGCTGTTCCCATCTTCTCTCACTCAGGGCTGATCCTGTGCCACTCATCCCTAACATAGAAGCATTCAGAAAGGGATGGACCATTGCTACACACCAAGTACAAGGTCATCCAGTTTGGTAAAATTTCTTGGCATATTTGCTTAGTCAAAGGCTACTTTATTACCTCGCAACACCAATATTAAGATAATCTCATTATCTTTTAGGCTTTTTGGCTTCTGGGGACAATATAAAATCCCATTTATAAATTTTGTTTAAGCCCATTTATGTCATTCCTTACAAATTAGCTAATTTGGAATAGTGCTCCCTATGTTATAAATCTCTACAATTTGACCAAACTGCAATACACATGCTGCTCCCAATAGTATCATCCAGAGATCCCTGCACTACAGCAGCCTTACCAATGTCCTATGGTCCCTGCCAAAGTTTCTGGCAACCCACCATGGTTAAATCTGCCCCTGAGTTTCCAGTGTAAGAAACTGTCCTTCTTGGCTGAACATTATACCATCAGAGTTGAAAACTCTGAACCAGCTTTGACTACACACAAACAGCTTTGTGTCGGTAACCCACCACACTCAGTTGCCCATTTCGGCTTGGATCATGGAACCAGCACGCTGAAATCTCAGCAGGGTCTCCAAGGCTCCTAAGCGAAAACAGACATGTTATCTACCAAATAGAGTAAATCATGGGCCCTTTGCCTTACACACTTGCAAGAGGTGTGGTCTTCTTTATTCTCAGTCCCTTCCACATGCTATGGTGCCAGAGGAGGTCTTTTCCTCCCAGAGCAATTGGCTGCATAAAGAACCCCTGAGGGTCAATGGAGAGAGCAGCAAAGGACATTTGTACATTTTTTTTCCATATGGGGGGGTTGAACCCAGGGCCTTGAACTTGCATGCTTTGCGAGTGCTGTACCACTGAGCTGCACCCCAAATCTCCCCCCCCTTTTTTAACTTTTTTAGACAGCATCTCACTAAATTATGCAGACTGCCTTCGGTCTAGAACTTGTGATCCTCCTGCCTCCGCCTCAGGAGCTGCTGGGATTATAGGTGTGAACCACTGTGCCCAGCTTAACATTTGTACATTTTACAGGTGCACAGCTCCTTCACACTGGAGAGCTACTGTTTTGTCCCCTAATGGGGATATCCCTGATAAAATGTTGCCCCAGGGTTAGCACAACTGATTGAACTGCAGAGCATCGTCTTAGCACTGGATGCCCTGGCTAGAAATTGGCCCCATCTGTGTAGTTTTACAAATTCTTAAGCCATTCCCTATGGTCTGCCTAGATAGATGGTTGGGCAAATGGCAACAAAAATTTCTTATCCAAGCCATCCTTTTTTATGTTAAAGGACTCTGGAACTCCCAAAATATAAACGACATATATACTAAAGCCACAATATAAGACCTCACCAAGACCTTATCCCTTTAAGAGTCTCAGGCATTTGTTTCATTTCTGGGCTCCTGAATGAGTCATTCAAAGCACTTTCAGCATCCTTATTGGCCTTGGGTTAAGGCCTCATAGGGTACCCTGACAGTTTATCAAAGCAAGTTCAAAAGCAGTTAAATGAAACATGGCACATTTTAGTCATCAGTTAAACAGAGTGAATTATAATAGGATATCTAACTCTATCTTGTCTAATTTGTCTGCTGACAGTTTCAAGCCATACCACTCCCCCATATCCTTCTGCCCTATTTCTAGACAACTTAAGAAGAAAGCCCAGGTGCTAATGTCTTTGCTTTTGGCAGGAAGTTCAAACCCAGCACAACTTGTTCTCAGTTACCTATACCTGGCCTCACCTTCTCACCATCATATCCCTGTAAGTCATTCCCCTCTCTCCACACTCCAACACAATTTTCAGACAGGATTAGGAGCCTGCTCTGTCCCCCGCAGAATGCATCATTTATAGGAGTAATAAAATTTGTCATACTCTATTGGTGGTGGTACTAGTCTCAATATTCATAAAAACTTTTGTATATGTTGGTTGTTGTTGTTAGGTGCCATCGAGTTTTATCCAACTCACGGTGACCTTCACAGGATTTTCAATGGCTGATTATTTTGGGATTGCCGTGGGAGTGGAGTGGATTTCCATGTCCTTCTCCCGTTTTTGAGGTGCTGGAGTTTGAACTCGGGACCTCAGAGACTGCAGAGCAGCACTCTATCAATTGAGCTAAAACCCAGCCCCTGTGTACGTTGGAGGGTCCACCTATTCTCTGCTTGATGAAAACAACATACACATATTTAAGTAATCCAGTAGGTTTCCACCTGGGACAGAAAACTTGTACTGAATTTTTTTGACTAATTTTAAAAGAAGTCAGACACATTGTCTCAAAGTCCATAACAATCATTAATATACTTTGTTTCCAGGAGAGTATTGTAGCTGACTCTTACATTTATCTTCTTGGAAATGTCAGACTTTTACTCAAACTGTGTCAATTCTTTACTTCATCTTTTATCAGTATGATCTTACCCAAACAAGTTAATTATAGGCATTATTGAGAAAGCTAAAATCATCCACAACAGATGAGATACAGTAGGTTAAGTGAAAGTTACTGGAAAAAGAGTTTTCTTTTGAAAATTATTGTACTTAAAATGAATCAGGTCATTGCTAATTTTAGGTGGGAAGAGTGATTTGTAAAATGAAAAGTATAGAGATTAAGAGTAAATATGATGTTTACTTTGGTGATTGTCCTTAAGAATATTCTTATTGAAATATCATATTCTAAATTTTAGGTGAACAATGATTATTCAAGAATAGTTAAAGTGAAAGACTTAGAGAATAAACTCTCTGGCTGTTATTACAATTTCATATTTGTGCTTTGCTAAATCAGAATTAATGCAAAATGGAAATGACTTCTTTATTCTTGTTGTTTGCTTATAAGAATAAGGCACAATATATGATGACATAATTTGAATGTTACTCTTTAGGCACTAGCAGGAGCCAGATGAATATACTAGTGGGAGATCCGAGGGAGTGTTCTGAGCCATTTCTGAGTGGTACTTTGTTCACTACAGTGTAAGACTTTAAGGAAGATATCTGAGTCATATAACCCATACACAGAAAAAAGTATGTCTACGTTTCTTAGAAGAAAAATTAAAATGAGAACACGGGGAATTGGAAGGAATAGAATTTGTTGTTTCATATGTTTTTGCAGAGTAAGAATAGAAAATTAAACAGGAATCCTTTAACCATCTATGTTAGTTAGCATGTACATTGCTGTGGCAAAACACTTGACAGAGGCAACTTAGAGGAGGAAAAATTTATTTTGTCTCATGGTTTAGAGGATCTCAGGCCATAGAGTGGAGGCATGGCAGAGCTGTGACAGGGCCTCGGCAGATGACTTCACATCATGGTATCAAGAGGCAGGAAGAGACCAACAGGAAATGAGAGCTTGGGTAAAACCTCAAAGCCTGCTCCCAGTGACCTTCTTCTACTAGCTAGATACTACGTCCTAACTTCCATAGCCTCTCAAGACAGTGCCATCAGCTGTGGAACAGCATTTAAACACATGACATTTAGGGGACTTTTTAAATTAAAAGTGTAAACCACTCATAGAAAAACTTATTTTGCACTTAAATGAAATTTTCTTATAATTTCTGTGAAGTCATCCATGCTGTTTTTGGTTTTTCAATCAGACTTAACTGTTGAACTTCAGATATATCTCTGAGCTGTCCCATCTCCCAAGTTTTTGACAGGCTCATTTAAATCTAGCTGCAGCCATTCACACATATTCCATCTTAGATGAAAATACTTGCATGTTTTCTAAAGAGGCTGAGGAGATCCCAGATGCTTATCCATATGATTAGTTCATGGCTGATAGATTATTTTAAATCTCTAGAATAGGTAGATAGGCTACCTTTCTACTCAGGGCTTATAAATATAATGAAGAAAAAAATTGTTCAAAACCCTGTGTAAAGCTTGAGGCTCATACAACTTTTGGTAGAATATTTTCATAAGTCTTTTTCTTAATTGATTTCCTATAGTGATCTATTTATAAGAGGATTTTATTTTGCAACCTCAAAGCAAAGTTTAAATGAAAAAGAATAGTGGAGCCGGGCATGGTGGTGCATGTCTATAATTCCAGTAACTCTGGAGGGAGAGGCAGGAGGATTGCAAGTTTGAGACAAGAGGCAGTCTGTGTAATTTAGTAAGACCCTGTATTAAAAAGTAAAAAAATGGGCCAAGGGTGCAGCTCAATGGTATAGCACTTGCAAAGCATGCAGCTATGGAGCCCTGGGTTCAACCCCCAGTACCAAAAAAAAAAAAAAAAAAAAAAGTATAGTATTTCAGGCATAATTAATTTCTGTTCTATTAATTATAATTCTAAAATAAAGAAGTTCTCATTACACACTGAATTAACCCATTAACACACACTGTCATCCTATTTATAGGACAGTAACTAGATGATTATTATTTCTCAGAATTTATATTAGATTCATGTGCATAACATGTTATCACACTATATCTCAATTTTATCTCCTGCCAGTGTAATAGAAACTATAGTATCATGAACTTTTCCTTATAATGAATTACTGTCCCGTAAGTAGGATGCTGTTCATTATCCAATTAATTACCTTTAACTTCAAAACAAGTTATATTGAGATGGAGATTTTTGAGATTTTAGAAACATTTACAGTGTGGTGTAAAAACTCAGAATAACCCCAAAAATAAGTTTAAACACAATGATTTGCTTAATCTTTTGGAGAAGAATTTTTTCATGGTGAGAACACTTAAGATATAATCTTTTAGCAAACTTTCAGTATATTTCTTATCAAATACAATGCAGTACTTTAACCACTGTCTCCATACATTATATTAGATCCCCAGAACTTATTCATCTCACATAGCAAACTGTACCTTTGAATCAATATTTCAACATGTCTTTCAACCCTCAGCTCCTAGTAACTACCATTCTACCCTCTACTTGTATGAGTGTGTCTATTTTACATTCCACATATAAAGAATATGTGGTGTCTGTCTTTCTGTGTCTGGCTTATTCAACTTAGCATAGTGTCCCCATGTATATTTATGTTGTCTCAAATGTCAGGAATTCCTTCTGTTTTAAAGCTGAATAATGATGTGTGTATGACTGTGCATGTGTGTGTCTGTTATACAATTTCTTTTTCCATTCATCTGTAGATGGAAACAGATTGATTCCATTTCTTGGTTCTTGTAAATAATGCTGTAAGAGGGGGGTACAAGCATATTTTTGAAATACAGATTTAAGATCCTTTTTATACATGCATAGAAGGTGGACTGTTAAAGCTTGTGGTAATTCTATTTTTAAATGTTTTTGAAGAAACTCCATAGTGTTCTCCTTAATTTCTGCATGAATTTACATTTCCGCTAACAGTGTGTGAGGATTGCCTTTTCTCCACAGCCTGAATGTGATTATCTTACCTGGCCACAGAGATGAGAGGTTTAAGCTTGTTCCCCCCAAGCTCCATTCATAAGTGAGCTTCTCTTATGACTTAATCACTTCTAAAGAGGTTCTACCTCTTAGTACCACCACCATGTAGGATTAAGTTTCAATATATAAACTATGGGGAACATTCATCCTGTTTCAGCATCTTTTTCATATGCCTGATGTTAAGGTAAAGCTTTCAGCTTTTCACTATAGAGTGTGATGTAACTGTGGGCTAGTCACTTAGAGTCATCATTATGTGATGTATATTCTTCCTATAACTAATTTGTTGAGATTTTTTTATCATGAAAGGATGTTGAATTTTTTCAAATGCTTTTTGTGCATCTATTGAGATGATTTTTTTATTTCAGTGTTGAGGATCAAACCCAGGGCTTTGCACATGTTAGGTAAGCACTCTACTGTTGAGCTACATCCTGAGCTTTGATCATATGATTTTTATCCTTTATTCTGTTGATGTATTTATTACATTACTGATTTGTATACATTGAACCATCCCTGTATGCTAAGGATAAATCACATTAGATCATGACATATTATCCTTTGAATGTTCTCTTAAGCTTGATTTGATGGCAATATCTTTGTCTGGCTTTGGTATCAAACTAATGCTGGCCTCATAAAACAAGTTTGGTTATATGCCCTCTTCTTCAATTTTTTGGAAGAAGTCAAGACTGGTCGCCACTATTTCTTCTTTAAATATTTGGTAACATTCATGAAGCCATGTGATTCTGGTCTTTCCTCTGTTGGGAGGTTTTTTGTTATTGATTCAATTTTCTTTCTTGTTCTTAGTCTGCCCATTTTGGTTATACAGTTTTCCAATTTGTTGGCATATAATTCTCAGTAGTTTTCTAAGATCATTTGCATTTATGTTGAATCAGTTGCAATGTCTCCTTTTTTGTTACTGACTTCATGTATTAGAGTATATTTTAGTCTAGTTTATTTTTTGTTTATTTATTTAAAAATCTGGTGTCTCAGAGCTTTTCTATGAAAGTACCCATCTCCTCCTCTAATTTTCACTTAGGAGTATATGCTGTTTCTCAATGCTGCAAAGCTAGGCTGGGTGCAGAGAACATCCCCTTTATTTTCACTAGGAAGATGTCCTGAAGAGTTGAAGGTTATGCACCTTCTCCCAATCCAAAAGATCCAAGTTAGTGTGTTCTTATTCATGATCTGCAGTATACACAGAGTACTAGGTGTGAGGAAGTAGAGAGTGATGTACCAAGTACTGGATGAGCATGTGGGGTAGTTGGGGCGTGGTTTGCAGGTGACATGCCCTGTGAAGTTTGTGGGTAGAGGCCTTTGGTGGAGGCCATAAGGTAGTTAGTAGAAACCTTAGCTTTTTGTTAAGATCAAGACTTTGTTTGCTGTGAACCCCTGGCACTTTTTCCTGCTCCTAGATTGCCCATAGATTATTCAGCCATGCTGTTCTGGGCCTTATGAACAGCTGGGGAGCTGGCTTCTCACCATGTTCTTATAGTCTTCAATTGTGTTCATGTGTTTTTGTTACTTTAATGGTATACTTAAGACTGAGAACTTTATATAGATAAGAGGTTTATTTAGTTCACAGTTATGGAGGTTTGAGGACATGGTGCTGGCTTCTGCTCAGCTCTGGTGAGGGCAGGAGAGACCATATCACCAGACAGGAAACCAGAGCAAGGGGAAAGGCTAGTCTTGTTCTTTTATAATGTCTTAGGAAGATTAACTCAGATCCCATAAAATCACTTTGATTCCTACTTAGAGCAATGGTCCCTATGATCTAGTGCTCACTGGGCTCCTGCTTTTAAATCAGTACACTGAGGACCATGCCTTGAACCTATGAGCTCCTGGGGACAAAACACATTCAAACCATAACACCCACAGGAGAAATTATAAGTTGAGGGGTTTTTCATGGTATTGGGCTGTGCTGCTTTGGGGGAAAGGTAGCACATAAAGAAAAACTGTTTTCATCTGCAGTACATCTGTTCTTGGCTGTTAGACTCCATTTGGATGTGGCCTCTCTCTGCTGGACTGACTGGCTCCCACTGAAAGATTCCTCATCCTAGGCAGACTGTCAAAGTCAGTATTTCTCAGTGGTGGTTGGGGGGTAAAATGAAAGTTGAAAATATATATTCCACCATTTTGCTGACATCACCAGGCAATATCTGAATACATTAACATATATGTCAGTGAAATTTACTTACTCATAAATAAAAGTAATTTTGATGTCAATTATATTCCCAGTAAATATTTTAAGTCTTTTATTATAGGGAATATTCCATTGTTTTCATGTATAAAGTCAGAAATATAAAAAATTTTATATACATGTTCAAATAAATCACGTTGTTGTTGCTAGGTGTCGTTGAGTAGGTGTCCAACTCATCCAACCCTATGTACAACAGTCGAAACATTATTATTAGTACTTCTCTGCTCTTCATAGGGTCTTCAATGGCTGATTGTTTTTTAGGAGTGGGTTTCCAGGTCCTTCTCCCACACCTATAGCACCTGGTGTTCCCAAGTTGTCTCCCATTCAAGTACTAACCAGGTCCGACCCTGCTTAGTTTCCAAGATCTGATGGGATTGGCCACCACAGTGGTATGGCTGCAGACTTTTATATTTTAGATTCACTTTATCTCGATACTCATCGAATTCTTAATTGTGTCTAGAAAGACTTGTCGAAATGGACTGACTCTAATGTAAACTTGTAACATCCTCCCTATTCCAAAACTGTTTTCTTTCAATGTGAGACAAGTCCATTTTCCACTTTTCTCTCCCCCACCCCATCGTTCTCTCACACCTTGCATTCAAACTCCTGGGAAAATTCTGTCATCTGTGCTTTCTACATACATCCAGAATCATATCTGGAGACATATATCACTTCTTTCACTAAAACCATCCTAGCTGAAGATATCTTTTTCTTCTGACTGCACTTTGGCTACATAGAGACCTACCTGGTCTCTTTCAACTTTACTTCCTAGAATCTGCTATCAAAACTTTCTTTTTTATAGTTTATTATCAAGACAGTACAAATCAGATCCTATTACTTCCCTGTTTGGAGCCTTTTAATGGCTTACCATATGACTCAACAAAATCTGCACACCCTATATAAACTCCTCTACCCTGTCCTCTGCCCATCCCCCTCTCTCTTATCTTGTTTTCTATCACCTTTTTGCTTTGTTCTAGCTACTGGTCTCCTTGGTGGTTTTTGTATGGTTTTGTTTTTTACTGGGCATACACATACCTCGAAACCTTTGTGTATAATGTTGTTAAGTGAGATATACTTCCTCACTTCATTCATTGTTGTTGTTGTTGTTGTTAGGTGCCATCGAGTCGGTATCCGACTCATAGTGACCCTCTGTACAACAGGGGAAACACTATTGTCAGTGCTTCTCTGCTGTTCACAGGGTTTTCAATGGCAGATTGATTTTTGGGAGGGGGTTGCCAGGTCCTTCTCCCAAGCCTACAGCTTTTGGCGTTCCCAGGCGGTCTCCCATCCAGGTACTAACCAGGCCCGACCCTGCTTAGCTTCCGAGATCTGATGGGATCAGATGCCACAGGGCTACAGCTGCAGTTACTTCATTCATATCCCCAATAAAATGTGACTTTCTCAGAAAGTCCTTTGCTGTTACTAGTTTATTCTTATTTTGTACTGTTTTTATTGTTAGAACTTTTTACCACCTAACATATTATCAATGTATATAGGTCTAGTTATTCGAAGGAGGAAAAGTTTATATCTTAAATATTTCAAAATGTGTTGATCTCTTTTGCATTACTGTAACAAAATATCTGGCAAAAGCTATGTAGGAAGACAAGAGGTTTATTTAGCACATGGATTTGGGAGCTGATAGTTTAGACAGCATGCTCTGGCAAGGACCCTAAGGCAGATGGCAAGGGTATGTTTGGCAGAATAGGATCATATCATAAGCAGAAAGCTGAAGAGAAGGTATGTTACCCTTTCATCACTGTGACAAAACACCTTATACAGATAACTTGAAAGGGGGAAAGATTTATTTTGGCTCACAGCTGCAGAGGTTACAGTCCACTGTCACTTGGCTCTGTGTTTATAGGCCTGTGGTAAGGCAGAACATCATGATAGAATGGCATAGTGGTGAAAACCTTCTTACTTCCTGGGAGCCAGAAGTAGGGAGATGGAGGGGAAGAGGCAAAGAAAAGATCTACTCTTCAAAGACATGCCTCCAGTGACTTAGATCCTCTTACCAGCCTCACCCCCTAATCCTCCATTCAGCTCTGAACTCATCAGTGGCTAATCCATCAATAAAGTTGGTCCTGTTTATCCAATCACCACTCAGTAGTGCTGACATCTGGGTACCAAGCCTTCCACACATGAACCTTTTAAAGGAACACTTCATACCCCAAACATAACAGAAGGGCAGGGGCCAAGCTTGCTTCTTTTATAAAAGCCATCTCCTGAGAACTAAATCAGGACCCCACGAGAACCACCTCAATCTTAGAGCCTCAGTGATTCAAAACCTTTCACCTGACCCCACCTCTTGGAGGTTCCACCACCTCCCATTACCAACCTTGGAAACCAAGCCCCCAGCACAGGAGCACAGGGTGTACAAGCTCAAAGTGTGTCCAAACTATGGCACAAGGGCACTCCATTTTGGTTATATTTATGGATTTTTTCATACAGATACCAAAACTGAAAGACCTTTGCATTAAACCCTTGTATACTCGGCACCTAAGTTTTCCCATTAAAACCTTACTGGGTTTATTTCTTTCACATATCTGTGCATCTAATTTTCTCCAAATCCACCTATTTATCCATATCATTTTTAGGTACATTTCATTGCAGACTGAGGACATCTGTCTATATTTCCCTAAATAATTCAGCACAAAAGTATTCACTAAAGTTGAATACTATGTTTATTTCTAGTCATTTTTCTTCTGATGTAAATTTGTGTATAATTAAAGGTACAAGGCTTAAATATAGACATATTATTTTGACCTATGTAACACAAACTTCTATTAAGTTATAGAATATTCACATCATCCCAGGAAATTCTTTCATATTATTCCCACTCAATATACCACTCTATATTTCTGTTCTACATTTGTTCTGATTATTTTTGTTTATTTTATCTGCTTAGCAACTGGTAGAAGTGGCTTTTGATAGATGAAATTTACTATATCCATGCTATATAAGTTGGTCAGAAATTGTGAAGAGACATTCCTACTGTTGCAAAGGTGGGGAATAGGAATCTTGTGATCTCAATAATTGACTCAAATAATTTTGGGCTCAGACGCTAATTTAGAATTTTCTTGGACTATGGCTTCTGACTAGATGATTTGTCTGAGTTTGTGTGTAACTACTACTAAAATTACTGTGCATATACCATGCATACAAGATGCTACTGGGGCAACACAGGCAGAGAGCTGGGCTTAATTCTATGGTTGCTTTGTATATATTGGTAATAAATATGTATGTGCAACATAATTTTGTCTGAGAGTTGCTTTCATATAATCTGGGAGGAAGGCTATGAAGAAGTGATCTGTAGCTGCTACTTGCCACTAAATATTGATATTTAGCAAAAAAGATTCTAAGAGTTATATATGCCTAAATAGTTGTTGTTGTTGTTAGGTGCCATCGATTCGGTATCAGACTCATAGTGACCCTATGCCTAAATTAGCAGAGATCAATTTTTCTATACTTGTTTTTGACATTGACCTTCATGTGAATCCTTGATGTCCCTACTAAATATAAAATATTTTTAAAGCAAAGTTGAAAGAAGAGGGGAAGGGATCAGTGGGTGGGACCAGAGGTTGGGGAAGGGGGAAGGAGGAGTGGGAAAAAATAGAGGGGAAAAGAGGGAGAGGAAAAATCTCAAAATATATGACACAACTATAGTAATACATGGGAAATACTATTCTGTGAGACATGTAAGTTGATAAACGTATAAGCATAAATGATGATGTAATTGTTGCATAATGGAAATAGCAAAAGTCTTACAACTCTCTACCCCACCAACATTTATAAATAATAATAAAAATATAGGATATTTTTGTGAAGTGAAAAACATAGAAGGCCTGGGTTTGAATCCTACATTTGTTATCTACTGTTTTCCTTTACACAGATTACTTTACTTCTATTTGTTTTATGTTTTTAAATGGTAAAATAAAGACCATGGTAATAAATACCTTGGTTAAAGTGAAGATTAATACTTAAAACCACTTCAAAGAGTACTATATAATGGTTTACTAAAATGCAAGTACCCACTGTGACATTGGAGAAATAGAGTGAGAAATCAGTATTTGTTTCAAAGTATTTTTTGTAAGATTTTGGGAAACATTATGAATAGAATATGTGCAATTCCTTTCTCAGAGATTTCATGGACTAGAACAGAAATATATTTCTTGATCTTAACTGATGATTAAAGATCCATGAAATCATTGACTGTGCTCAAGAGTCTATGGCTACAAGCTAAGACAACAAAGCAAAAGTCCACAACAGCCTCAGGAAACATACTTCTGCTTCTTTGGCATGCAAAGCTGTTTTCATCTCTCCTTTAGGCAAGGAGAGAGAAAAGAACAAGGAATGAAATGTTTCCAGTTGGTTGTTAATCATCAACTGAAAGAAATGTATTGGACTTAAAAATATCATTCTTAAATAAACGGTTAACTAGAAGTCAAACAGACCACTTAGATTGTATACTTTTATTTGACTAGCATTTTGACTTATAATCAAAAGATTAATCCATCATACATAGTTTACTAATGGACTCAATTGTAAAGTATGAAACTATTACAGTTTCATAGAATAGTTTATAGTTTCATAGAAATTTCATATAAGAGTTTGGGAGATTTGTATCAGAATGATAAATGTCCTTATCCATATATCTTTATTTATTTATTTTTGTTGTTGTTAGGTGCTATCAAATCAGGTCTGGCTCATAGAGACCTTCATAGGGTTTTCAATGGCTAATTGTTTTCATATTGCTTCGGGAATTAAAAATTCATTTTTTCCAGGAAATTATACCTTATAGTTTTTGGTTAGGCTTATTTATATTAGCAATAGGTCATATACATTAGTAGACTTGGTATTTTTAAAATATTTTAGTTAGTGATCCAAACTTAACATGAGGCTGCATATTATGATATGATAAAATCATATCACTAAAATCTTTAAATTCAGAAAGCACACTCATAGATTTTTAAAATTTTCTTAATCCTTTTAGGTGATAACTATTGCAGGTTTCATTCCCTGTATACTGATGCAATATATTAGTAGTTACCAGCAGAGTATCTTTATGACTTATCTTGTGTGTGTGTGTGCTTTTTAATATTTTTTAAATACTGTGGGATTGACCCCAGGGCCTCATGCATGCTAGTCAAAAGCTCTACCACTGATCTGTACCTCCAATTTCTTTTTTATTTTGTGTTTTAGACATGGTCTGGCTAAGTTTCACAGGCAACCTCTGTCCTAGAGCATGAAGTCCTCCTGCCTCAGCCTCTCAAGTAGCTGGGATTATAGGCATACACCACAGTGCCTGGCCATTCTACATTTTCACAAATATTTCTGTTGTACTGGGAAGATGTGAAGATGTGTACTGGGAACATAAAGCTCCTTTCAGGAATGACCATATGAAGACTGAATCTGTGGCCAGGACTTTGAATGATTTGGGGAATAAGATAAGCAGACATCTGAACAAAGAGTTACTATAGGTTCTTTAGTGACAGGACAAAATCCAAACATAACTGAAAGAGTCATCATTTAAAATCATGGCCTTGATATCAAGCAGCAATTCACTACTTTATGTGCATACAAGCCAATGTTTTTAGTACTGAGTTTTGCAAAAAGAAAGAGCTTTATTGCAAGGTTGACTGGCAAGGGGGTCAGGAGCTGAGAGGGCAAATCTGCTTCCTCAATTTACTGGTATAGGAAGAAGTTTGGTTATTTCTCCTAAATATGGTTTGGCTATGAAGAATCACCCCAAAAGCTCATGTGTTGAAGTTTTGGTCCTTAGCTGTTAGATCTCATCAATGAGAAGTGACTGGATCCTGAGGGCTCTGACCTAATCAGTGAGAGGCATTATCAGGAGGTGGTGTTGAATTGCAGGAAGCAGCTCACTGGGGCGTGCCCAGGGAGAATACACTTTGTCCCCTAGCCCTTCCTGTCTCTCTCTTTGCTTCCTGGCTGCCGTGGGGTAAACAGCCTCCTCCTCCACCTGTTCCCATAGCTATGATATTTCTGCCCTGCTTCAGGCCCAAAGTTATGGAGCCAACTAACCACAGAAAGAAGTTTGGTTATTTCTGCTAAATATGCCAAGCACGATTTGGGACTATTTTCTGGCAGGATAACTGATTTCATAAAAACTTTTCTCTTGCTAATCTTTGATTTTTTACTACTTCTATTTTCCTTGTCTACCTTTTGAGAAGCATATGGCTAATTGCTCCACAAAGGCAAATTATAAATGTCAAAATGGTCCCTGATTTTTGACCCTTGAGGTCAAGAGGATAATCATTTTGTATATGTTTTGGCAGTCAGGAGTTTTGCATATTTTGTAGATTATTTTACTGCATGGACTTCACAAAATGGTATTTATTTCCTGTTAATAGAATAGAAAATAAGCTGGGGATGATGGTGTACACCCATAATCCCAGCATTTGGGAAACTGAGGCAGGAAGTTTGCAAGTTCAAGGCCAGCCTAGGCTACATAGTGAGATCCCCGTCTCAACGTCTCTCCCCCACCCCCTCAAAAAGAGCATAGAAAATGTCTTTAATATCATACAAAACATAAAAGATTCTGTTATTATACAAGATGCTGCTCAACATATTGGGGGTACATTCTGATAAAGCTAACATAAGCTGAGAATATCATATGTTGAAATGCATTTTTAATAAACCTAACATACTGAACATCATAGCTGCCCAACATAGACACAGTAGAATTTCAGTTAAGCTTCACGATTGCTTGGTTGACTGGGAGTTATGGCACATTGCCACTGCCCAGTACCCTTAGAGGTTATCTCATCACATCTTGCTTGCCTGGAATAAGATCAAACTTCAAAAATCTGGAGTATCCACTGAGTATTGCTTCCACACTCTTGGATGATTGGGCTGAAAAATCATAAGTCAAACCATTATAAGTCAGGAATATCTGTAGTTTTGAAATGGTAAAATGAATAGAGAAGGTGGGACAGTTTTAACAATTACTATTTATTTTACTGATTCTTGGGAAAAGTTGTCACATAAGAATTTATCTCCCCATATGTAAGAATGAGTCAATTCTTTCACAGTAAAGGGCTTGATATCTCTCTCTCTCTCTCTCTCTCTCTCTCTCTTTTTTTCCCTGCCGTACTGGGGGTTGTACCCAGGGCCTGGTGCATGCATTCTTTGCAAGTGCTGGACCACTGAGCTGCCACCTCCAGCCCATTTTTTCACTTTTTGAGACAGGGTCTTGCTAAGTTACGCAGACTGCCTCTGGTCTCGAACTTGCGATCCTCCGGCTTCTGCCTCTCAAGCCGCCGCTGGTATTACAGGTGTAGGCTACTGCACCCGGCCTACTGATATTTATCTTAAATGAATTAGTAGACAAAGCTGTATTTTATAATAATTTCTTATCTTAAAAAAATGTATGGACCAAGAATAAAAAGATTGAGAAATTGTATCTTTAATATTTTCCATATAGGTTCTATAGCATTTTAAGAGATCTTGAAAATTACTTGCATTTTAGACAATAAAAAAATACATCTTTAATATATTTTTCTTGGTCATTCTGAACATTAGGACTGACTGTTCAGTGGTGTGTATGCAGTTTTCTACAGAATATGGATTGAGATACAGTTGGTTTGCTGGGACTGTACCTGTATCACCACCCACTCAAAATACCTGTCCATCCATTTCAATGCCTGTAGTTCCATCAAATGAGAGCAATTCTTTTGTGTTAGATTAGCATCCTTCTTTCTCTTTGATGTTTCAAAAGAATAGCAGAAATTCCTGCCAGGGAAATATTTATTCAACAAATTTATTTGAATTTGCTATAGAATTGGCTCTCTTTTTGTCAATATAAATCTTATAAAGCATAGAAATATTGCTAAGGGAGGAAGGAGACACTGGAAAGTGTGCTGGTGGTAAAAACAAAAAAGGATACATTTTATAATAACCATCTCTCACTAACCACCTGAGCATCTTTTATGTTTTAGTGGCTATATTCATTATTGTTGTTGTTGTTGTTAGGTGCCGTTGAGTCGAGTCCGACTCATAGCGACCCTATGTACAGCAGATCGAAACACTTGCTGATTCTGTGCCAGGCAAACCATCTTATTTATGTTTAAGCCCATGGTTGCAGACACTGTGTTAATCCATCTGGTGGAGGGTTTTCCTCTTTTCCGTTGACCTGCCACTCTTCCAAACATGATGTCCTTCTCCAGGGATTGTTCTCTCCTGACTACATGTCCGAAATATGTAAGACGCAGTTTGGCCATTTTTGCTTCCAAGGAGCACTCTGGTTGTACCTCTTAAATGTATGTATTTACTTATAATTTCAGAATGTAATGATAAATATTCATTTAAGTACTATCTTACATATTTTAAAATGTATTTAAAAGTTAAAATTTTGCTATAAATGTTTTATGTATCTTTAAGTAACTTAAAATATAAGGACATGACTTTCCAATTGGAAAAATTTCCATTTAGCTTGAAGAACTTACTTTAATATTTCTTATGTACTAGTTCTTTTAGAGACTACCTAAACAGGTTTTCTTCATATTCACTCTACTTGACATTCATTGAGCTCTTTCAGTGTATAAATGCAGATAGATCTTCAACAAATAGGAGAGAATTCCATCCATTATTTCTTCAAGTAGTTTGCTTGATTATATTTTTTCTTCCCCTCAGACTTCAGTATAACAAAGATATTTTCATTCTGTTCCAGATATACAAGATTCTTTTCAGTGTTTCTAAATACTTTTAGTCTAACTTCTTCCTCTTGGACAGTTTCTATTTATCTTCAAGTTCTCTTTTTTATTACCTCCAGTATATGGTTAATATCATCTATTTATTTCAAGTATTGTATTTTTAAAAGTTTAATTTATATTCAACTTTTTTACAGTAACAATTTCTTTGCTGAGATTTCTAATCTTTTATTTCATTGTGGGTATATTTTCCTTTACATCATTGAAAAAGTTTTAATAGCTGCTTTGAAGTCTTTGCTATATCCCATACCTGGGTCTCTATGGGCCAGTCTTTGCTGATCATCTTTCTCTGGAAAATTAGTTACAGTTTCCTACTTTTTTGTTCCTTGAGTAACTTTGGGTTGCATTTTGGACATTGTAAATATTATATTGTACCAATTCCAGATTTTTTTTAATACCCTCCAATGAATTCTTTTTGCTTATGTTGTTTCATTTTAGTTAGCAATATATTTGGTTTCACTCAAACTAAAAATTTTGGCAGTCACTTAAGTCTCAGTTCAGTTCTTTCATTTCCATGTGTTCTCTTGAAGTATGTCCTGTGTATGTACAGAGTCAGCCATTAACTTGGATGCCAGCCTTTCTGAGACCCCCAAATTTTCTAGTAGCTCTTTTTGCACCAAAGTGTGTTTCCTGGTTATTCAGGTCAAAAGTACTGCAAGATTTCTATCAGTTTAATTAATCCGTGCAGTATTAATTTTAATCTATCCTTAAACTAAAAGAAATACAAATTGTTTGCTCATTTTTTCCCATTTCCTTCTAAGTATCTATTGCCCTTCAGAATCTGCCTGTTTATTCTTTAATGGCTTTAAGTGATCACACACACACACAAACACACACACACACGCACACACCATTTATAGTAATTTTATCTGTGAGAGTGAGATGTGGCAAGAACTTATCAGTTATAACAGATACAGAACATAAGGATTTTTTTGTAATCACTTTTGAAAACCATTGTGATATTTATTTAAGATGAACAGATTTGTATCCTTTGAACCAAGATTTGCCAACATACATATGTCCACAAACATATGAATATGTTTCATAGCAATATTATTTGTAACAGCTTAAAACTGAACACTTCTCAAATTTCTACTAACAGAAGTACAGTAAATAAGTTGTGATATATTCAATGATGGAATTGTATTTAATAAAAATAAACTATTGTTACCTGAAACAACATACATGAATTTTACAATGAAGTATTGACTGTAGGAAGTCAAATATAAAGATGTTTATTCTAATGATTGTATTTATATTAAATTTTAAAGATAGACAGAACTAACAGATTGGGCTAAATATTAGGATAAAGCTTACCCTTTGGAAGTCAGTGGCTGGGTAAAAGTGTAAGAGAGTTTTCTAAGAGTTTTAATAATATTGTATTCCTAGACTAAGGACACTTGGTTATTAGGGCATATTAAGTTTGTAAAAATACCTTTCTGATTTATGTACTTCTCCATTCATATATTCCAATACAAGTTTCAAAGAAACTTGGTTGAATTTGTCTACAGAACACAGTAAATATAAATATCACTTCTGTCAGTATTTCTGATCATTAGTGCATTTGGCCATTTTCTTCTCTTTATATTCAAGAAACTATTCTAAATATGATGGATGTTACAACATTTGGAAAGTGTTACTCATAAATGGCCTAAAGAACAAAACCCAATAGAAATTGGCTTGAATTTTTAAAGATTTATTTTATTTTATGTATTCTATTTTACTTTTGAGATAGTGGCAGTTGAACCCGGGGCCTCATATATGCTTTGCAAGTGGTTTTACCACAGGGATGCACCCCTAGCTCATTTTTACTTTTTCATTTTGAGACAGGGTCTTACTAAATTATTCAGGCTGCCTCTGACATGGATCTTGCAATCCTCCTGCCTCTACCTACTGAGTGGTTGAGATTACAGGCATGGGCCACTGTGCATGGCTTTAAGACTTTTTAAATCAAAAGAAATTTTGAGTGGAGAAAAGAATGAAGTCAAAATTGAAGACATAGATTACTAGAAGAAAACATCAACATATATTTTTATAAACTTGGGACAGAGAAGGTTTTTCTAGAGAGGACATTAATTCCATAAATCTTAAATTAAAAAGAATTATTTCTTTGAATGCATTAAAATTTAATACTGCATACATAAGTAAAATGAAAAAATATGCTTGGACTTCATTAGTATGTCAGACAAATCTATAATATTATAGGTATAAATGCATATCAAAGAACAGATAAGTCCAATTATAAGTGGAATGCTCTGTAGTTAAAAAGATTGAGGGGCATCTTCAAGGACAGAAACTGTCTCATCAAACCACAGTTTGCAGTAGGATTAACATAATTCTCTTGAGGAAACAAAGCTATAATCATTTACTTAATAAATATGCAATGAACAATGGAATGTTTTTCTCATATGTACACCAACTTTCTTCTGTAAATATATTACTTACTACACAGAAAATTTTCTTATAAAGATTTTACATTTATTACTCATAAAGAGAGAAATGCTACCATATTCTTTGGTGAATTGATGATATTTCAGAGCTGCTTAGATGTTTCCTTGTCCTTGGTGGTTTTCTGTCCTCTATGTGCCTGGAGAAAGTAATAAATATTCTTCTAATTTCCAGTTACTATCCCTTTATAGAGGGACTGGGCTTTAGCTCAGTTGGTAGAGTGCTGCTCTATACTTTCTTTGGACCAGGTTCCATCCCCAGTGCTGCAAAAACAGATGTTGTTGTTGTTAAGTGCTGTCGAGTCAGTGTCCGACTCATAGCGACCCTCATAGGGTTTTCAATGGCTGAGTGCTTCGGGATTGCCAGGCCCTTCTCCCATTTTTGCGGTTCTGGGAATTGAACTCGGGGCCTCAGAGACTGCAGCGCAGCGCTCTACCCACTGAGCTAAATCCCAGCCCACAAAAACAGAAGGCTGTGGCAATCCACTCCTGAGGCAATCCTGAAACAATCAGCCACTGAAAACTCTATGAGGGTAGCTATAACCTGGACCTGACTCCACAGTGGCACCAAACAACAATAACATCCCCTCATGGGACTGATCTAAATTGACCCATTTCTTTCCAGTTCTTTCTGATCTCAGAAGATTCCTCCTTCTGATCTCTCTGAAGGAACAGGTTGGATATATGTAAACTGAAGTAATATGGCCCTTATGTAACATTATAGCTTTCAGAATATACCTGTTTTCTTGGACTCTTTCAGCAGTAATGATATAAGCCTGGCTGAGCATAATCCTGATTAGGAAATATGGAAAACTCTATAACTTTGAGCACTCTAAGTATTTATTAATTGTAGGACAATATTATAAATTGTTCCTCTACTATATTATTATTAATGAACATGTATGAATGATTAATAAACATTGTTTCTAGGTTAATCTGGGCAAATTATATTCCCAGAAGAATCAACTATTCCAAATCTACCTATAATGTATGGAATAGAATTCAGTCCATACATTAGAATACAATAGAATTCAGTTAGTACATATAGTGCATTTCCAAATGCTCTTGGAAATACAATGAAAGGATAAGGAAGAATGGTTTTCAATAAAAACCTACAGTACAGAACATAAATTCCTTATTTCTTAACACACCTAAGACAGATGGCCTTTTCCAAACAAACTCCAAGACTTGTTCAATTGAGATAAATTTACCATTAGGTATCTTTTAAAAGATTAGTTTTTCTTTTTGAGACACAATGCAGTATAACTTCTGGGCTCATAAACTCACTTTTTCAGTGGATAAGCAAATCCTCATCCAACATATAAAAATCCAGGGGCCACTAATAATACTCAAAAAAATAAATTGTTGTTGTTATTAGGTGCCATTGAGTCAGTATCCAACTCATAGCCACCCTTACAGGGTTTTTATTGGTGACTGTATGGAGATTGCCTTGAGAGTGGATTGCCAGGTCCTTCTCCCATTTTTGCGGTGCTGGGAATTGAACTGGAGACCTCAGAGACTGCAGTGCAGCGCTCTACCAACTGAGCTAAATCCCAGCCCCCAAAAATAAATAGATAAAAAGAAAACATCAATAACAAAAAATAAATTCTTCATTGCTGAGGCTACTATTTCCAGCTGAGGTTACAATTACTCTAACTCTTAACTCTGAAAATTGGCATTTTAGAGAACTACATGTTGTTTTTGTTAGGTGCCGTCGAGTCTGTGTCTGACTCATAGCGACCCTGCGTACAACAGAGGAAACACTATTGTCAGTGCTTCTCTGCTATTCCTAGGGTTTTCAAAGGAGGAATGATTTTGGGGAGTGGGTTGCCAGGTCCTTCTCCCAAATGAATAAAAGCTATGTGTGTATGTGCATGCATATATAAATATATACTATGCGGGTACCCTGACCTTGGACTTCTCAGCCTCCAGAAATTTGACCCGTGACTATCTTATGTTTAAGATACCTTCTCTGTGGTAATTCTAATGGTAGCTCTAACAGACTAAGTTAGAGGGAGAGAAGAGGAATTGGATTGGATGAGCAAAAGTACACAGTAGTATGAGAGTAAAAGTAAGGAAGTTACTGGCTGGGGCTCTTGGTGTTTCCTGAGGCAAACAGAGGTATAAGATATGTAAGTTTAGCACTGGGTTCTTAGAGGAAAGGGCTGGAAATATGACTATTGCTATGATCCAGATATTTTCACTTGATAGAAAGGTGATTTATGGGACAGTCAATTCCTATGACTCTCACTGCTAGCCTGAAGGGCAGTTCTTGGTCAACAGCACTATTTCCTGATCTCTTTTCTCCTATACAATACTCGATTGCTTTGAGTCTCCTCCCATTTATCTATACAATCCAGTCACAAATCTTTGCTTAAAAAATTGTGTATGGTTTAGGGAAATCTTTTTGCTTTACTTTTTTGAAGCAATTACAGTAAAATCTATGAAAAATTATAATACCACATATTTATGTTGGTTTCAATATACTGCCTTTTCAAATAGATATCTACTGTGGCTTTATAGTTTGAATTCTCGCTTTCACTCTCTCACTCACTGTCTTTTTTATATTTTTGTAGTACTTGGTGGTTGAGCCCATAGTCTCACACATAATTTGTAACACTCTTCCACACTAGGTCCACTCCTCGCCCCTTTTTCACTTTTTATCTTGAGATAAGGTCTCACTAAATTATGCAGACTGCCTCTAGCCTCAAACTTGGGAATCCTCCTGCCTTGGCCTCCTGAGTAAATGGGATTATAAGTGTGCCCCATGGTGCCTAGCCTAAATTGACTTCTTGGAAATGTTTCATTTCCTTTGGCATTAAGGTCAAGGTCAAATTTTATACATTTAATTTCAGATGAACAAAAATTGGTAAAAACAATATAATTTCCTTGACCTAATTTTTTACAATAAGGTACTATCTGGTCATTTGTTGGCTAAACTGCATTTTCTGTTTCAAGGCTTATTTAAAAAGTGATTATTAAATGCACTGAATGAGATTAAATAACATAAGAGTAAGGACAAAAGAATATTTTAAACTTTCTGACTAAAATATTCTATCTGGTAATTTTTTTACTTTTTTGAGATAGAGTCTCAATATGAAACCCAGGCTAGGCCAGAACTCACTATATAGCCCAGATTAGCCTCAACCTTGCAGTCCCCCTACCTCAGCCCAGCTTGTTCAGTAATTGTTAAATTCATTTTTGAAATATTCTCTTTTAAGTAATTCTGCCTTTTTTGAGTAAATTATAAATCTTTTAGATTTTTCACTATATTCCTCCAAGTTAGTAGTATATAGTCCAGGGAGGCTGGTGGTGTGTTGCAGTATCTGGTTTGTATTTGAGGTCACCATAATGGTGGGTATCATGTTCCCATTTATATCTTCAGTTTTACGTATTGATACATAGCAACATTGTATTATCTTTTTTCTGTGAATAACATACTCCCTTGCTGAATACTAAACAAAATATTTAAATAAATCAAATCTCATATTTTATTTTCACAGTTGTAAAATATGATTTCTTCATTTCTCATCTTTGGAAATATTTGTGACATAGAGATCATAGAGGAGAAATGAATTTTTTGTACAACTTAATTTACTGAGAAACATTTTTAAAATGATACTTTATAGGAAATCAAACATGAAATATGACTTAAACTCTATAGAAGTGTATACTTCTTTGTGTTTTGAAATTGACGGATGTAAAAAATATATAAAAATAGTTTTGTTGTTGTTAAGTGCCTTTGAGTTGGTACCCTATGTACAACATAGGAAACACTATCTGACACTGCCATGCCCAGCACTATTGTCAATTCTTCTCTACTATTCATAAGGTTTTCAATGTTTGATTTCTTTTTTCTTTTTTCTTTTTGGCAGGGGAGTGGGCTGCCAGGTCCTTCCTCCAAGCCAACAGAATCCAGTGTTTCCAGGTAGTCTTCCATCCAAGTACTAACCAGGCCCAGCCTGATCCTGCTTAGCTTCTGAGATCTGACAGGATCAGATCCCACAGTGGTACAGCTGCAGGCAAAAATTGTTTACTCTTTATTGAATCTTGCAGTTGTGGAAAGCAGTAAGATGGATAGATTGATCTTTAAAAGTGAAGAGTAATTAGTGGCTTTAAAGGGGATTTGAATGAGAGGTATTGATTTTCTACAGTTTACCTGCTACAAAGTTTTGCAAAACATCTCTATGCAAGCTGATTCCAAAATAGGAAAAACTGACAAATCAAGTCAGCAGGCATGAAAAATATTCAATATGACTGTCAATATTTAGTAACATTGTACCCTAAAAGAGATCTACAATCAAATGATAAACAGATATGACCTAAAATTTGATTTTAGGATCAGGCTGTTGCTATCTTTCTACCTCACACAATATGTAATAATGAAAAAAATAATCATAGTAAATATTGTTGTTGTTGTTGTTAGGTGCTGTCGAGTCAGTATACGACTTATAGTGACCCTTATAGGGTTTTCAATGGCTGACTGTTTCAGGATTGCCTTGGGAGTGGATTGCCAGGCCCTTTTCCCATTTTTGCGGTAGCTGGGAATTGAACTCGGGACCTCAGAGACTGCAGCGCAGCGCTCTACCAACTGAGCTAAATCCCAGCCCAGTAAATATTAGAACCTTTTTATTTAGTTCTTAGTATGCAATGTCTGTTATGCTAAGCACTTTGTGTGAATTTTTTTAACTCTAACATTTGTGTTGTTGCTGTTGTTGTTGTTGTTGTTATTATTATTATTATTTGAAGTACTAGGGGTTGAACCCAGGGCATCCCATTTGCATGCTTTGCAAGTGCTGTACCACTAAGCAGCACCCCTGACCCATTTTTTAACTCTTTTTTTGAGACAGGGTCTCCCTAAATTTTTTTTTTTTTTTTTTTTTGGTACTGGGGTTGAACCCAGGGCTTTGCGCCTGCATGCTTTGCAAGTGCTGGACCACTGAGCTGCACCCCCAGCCCATTTTTTATTTTTTGAGAAAGAGTCTCACTAAGTTATGCAGACTACCTCTGGTCTCAAACTTGTGATCCTCCTGCCTCCACTTCCCGAGCTGCTGGGTTTACAGGCATTTGCCACTGCAGCCAGCTGTTAGGGTCTCCCTCAATTATGCAAACTGCTTCTGGTCTTGAACTTGCCATTCTCCTGCCTCTGCTTCCCCAGTCACTGGGATTACAGGCACGCACCACTGTGCCTGGTTTGTACTATTGTTATTAACTTATTTGCCAGTAGAGAAATTGGAAATCAGTACAACACAGGTATGTGGTTTGCAAATATGTTCTCCAATTCTGTAGCTTCTCTTTTCATCATTTATGGTTAGATTTTCACAGAACAAAAGTTTTTAACTTTGGTGAAGTCCGATTTGTCAATTTTCTTTGTAAGAATTGTGTTTTTGAAGTCAAAACTAAATCTCCTAGGTACCTGTCATGATTATTCTGTCTACTCCTACACTGAAGAAAACTGTATACAGTAGCCGTTTTGCTCTCATTATTACATATAATTTGTCTATTTTAAAACACTATACATTCCCTTACATGGAAGAAGTCATATTGGATACTGTTGCCATGATTATAAAGTTATATAGCAACAGGAAATAAAGGGAAGGATCTATCTTAGAAGCTTCTACTATAAAGAGTAAATAATCTCCACATTTTATTTGAGTTCCCTATACGCCTTGTTGGGAGAAGGACCCAGCAAGCCACTCCCTCCCAAAATCAACCCGCCATTGAAAACCTTAGGAATAGGAGAGAAGCACTGACAATAGTGTCTCACCCATTATATGTAGGGTGGCTATGAGTCGGACACCGACTTGACGACACCTAACAACAACAACAATATGCCTTGTTGGGTAAAAAAAAAGCTTTCACCTATAAACATATTGGGTGAATTTTGTTGTAGACCAGTTGATTTTGATACTCAGTTGACAAGTCAGCTGATACAGTTCATACAAATCAGAATGCCCAGTTCTCCAGGGAGTCTAGGAATATTCTGGTTTCAATGACAGGGTTCTCTGTGAACACACGGGTTCTTTGCCTGGTGTAACTACTAACATCATGACCAATTGCTAAGGTCTTTGAATCACATTTATGAACTTGACTCTCAAAATTTTGGCCGTGGACCTAAATTAAAAGCAGATTTGTCAGGCTCATTTCTCCTGCCCAGATTTCTTTAATCTGGATTCACTGATTAATTATTCTTTTTATCTTCACTTGTTGGGAACAAAACAGTCTGGAGCAGAAACAAACAGTCAAACATTAAAGGTCGAGGATGGGGATAGTAGCTTCTTTGCTGGGTTTGGGAAGGCTCTAGGCAAGTTACTTGAAGCCTTTGGACAATTACCTCTATAACTAACATGATCATTTATCACTTATTATCCCCAATCTGACATAATGAAGTTCCCTATGCATAATGATTACCCCACTGTGGTTGTGCACCTCTCTTCAAAGTAATCTTGTGTGTAGGAACTATTTCTCTAAGACCCTTTGATATTCTCAATCAGAAAGAAAGTTCTGCCTTCAGGAAACATGAAGGTATCTTAGAGACAGGAAGAACCACTGCTTTCTATGGGGGTTTGTGACAAAATCACCCCATATTTTGAATCAACATCGTGGATTTGTCCAGGAGAACCTATAAAGGCAGTCTCAAGTTTTACTCATTGCGAATTCAGTTGTCCTTGAGGAACTCTTCTTTATCTCACCTCACATTTCTCTTTCACTTGAAAAGGGAATGAATGTACAAATTCAGTCTTGTATTTATTTGGAAGGGCCTTGACAAGGATGTGTTGAGATGATTTTCTTCTTGTTTGTAACATAAATTCCATAAATGCCACCTTTCACACTTCTTAGATCCACTATGGTCCCCAGAGCAAAGCCTCCAAGTTATCCAAGGGTAAGTCATATTTATTAGGATATATTATCAGCTGCAACAAGCTTCAGTAGAATCTGCTATAAGAAACTGAGTTTTAGCAGCTTTTAAAACAGCACTAAATGCTAAAGAAATTAAACAGTAAAAAAAAAGAACAATAGCTTTGTAAGAGAAGTCAAAATAAAAATATATGTATCATCAGACATTATACTTTTTAAGCTGATTTAATTAGCTATAGTTAGTGATGAACAGAATTAGGCAGAAGAAATGCTGGTGGTGGGTCATATTCAATAGTTAGCACAATGAGAAAGGTACACCAGTGTTCAACCAAAGAGAACAGATACCTTAGCCCATTAGTAGTCCCAGAGTCCTTTGATGTTAGTCAAACCTCTTTATTTGTAGGGCAGGGAAAGGGGCTAAGAGAACACAGGAAGCAAGATCCAAAGTTGGAATGTGATTCCTTATTTTCTAGTTCCAAATCAGATGTTCTTTGCATACCACAAAATTTGTTGAAACTGAAACTTAATTTTATCCAGCTTTATATTTTTTCTGCTGGTTGACTGGCTGTGGAGGTATATATAGATATCTTAATTATTATGTGTTTATAGTCTATGAATCTACTATGGTTTGTGTGACTAAGATATGCATTGTTTGGACAAGAAAAAAAGCAGAAGTGAAGACTATTGTTTTGTTTTCCTATTTTTTCCAAGTTGTACACAAAGCCATGTGAACCCCCAAGGTAGTAAAATGTAGCTCCAAAGAATGAGGGCAATAGATTGGATTTCTGTTCTATAAAAGAGTGCCATGTTTAGTTAGAAACTAAAATGCTTAGGGGAGGCATTGAATACTAAAAATATAGGGGATTGAAAACAGACTTGAAGAGTTAGGCATAGCTCTCTGAAGTTGTGTGTGCGTCCACCAAAAACGTAGGGCAAACTTTAAGAAATAATTTATGTGTGCTTCTGAGTTAGAATTTGCATATAAACAACAACCTCAGCAGTAAATTATGTCTCCCTGATGATTTTTTAAAAACCTATAATATGGTAATAAATCTATAATAAGGTATAGAGTTCAGTTAGAGAAAATTGTTGTTGTTGTTAGGTGCCATCAAGTCCCATTCATAGTGACCCTCATAGAGTCTTCAATTCTTGATTGTTCTTGGATTGCTTCAGCAGTGGATTGCTGTTTCCTTCTCCCATAGAGAAAATTAGAAGTCTCTATTAGATTAGAGTTTGTGGTGATCCATCTAACCTGTCTCCTTACCTCCCTCCCTCTCTTCCTTCATTCTTTCCTTCCTTTGTGTTCAGAGATTTTTAATTCTAACATATGTTGATTTCTCACCATCTCAACTCATAAAATTATAGTGAACTCAAAACAAAATGGCCAATTTGTTAGCTATTTTCTATATATTGGAATTGGAAGACATAAGTATCTCAAAGTCATGTTGCATATGAATGCCAACTGATTTAATCACATCTCCTGAAGTATTTGAGTGCAATCATAAAATGAAGATATCTTTATTTAGATCTACAAACATCTTTTGTATTTATCTCACAGAAATCAATGCTGTAATTGAATTTGGAAAGCCTGAGCTGTCATCCATCTTCTATTCTTTGTGAAGCAAACATGTGACTTGAGCAAGTAGTTTAGTTTATTTGAGCCGTTATTTCTTAACCATGAAATCAAAAGAGAGATGGCCCCTACCTTATGGATAGTTTGACTTGGTAACTTTTGGGACTTTAGAGTGGTGCAAAAGCAATATATACTCATTAGAAACCCTAATTTGAATTTTGATTTTGATCTATTCATAGGTTAGTGTTATTGATACTTTCTGGGTGATCCTTGGCAGCAGTAGTGAGCCATAGCTCCAACTGGTAGCAAGATCACAATGGCAAATTGCCAATCCTCTACAGTGTGCTGTTGCCAACCTGTGATGTTCAGAAAGTTAGACGTAGTAAATACACCTTGAACTTACAACATTTTCAGCTTACAATGTGCTTATCAGAACATAGCTCCCCAAAATGTCAAAATTTTTTAATAATAAAAAATTTGTAGAGCTATGTGCTATGGCTGAAGAAGGAGGCAGAAGGATCATTGAGTTTGAGGTAGGAGACAGCTAGTGCAATTTAGTGAAACCATGTCTCAAGATAAAAAGTAGAAATGGGTCTTGGGGTACAGTTAAGAGGTTGAGTACTTGCCTAGCATGTGTGAGGTCCCTGGTTCAATACCCTAGTACTGTTAAAAAATTATAGTTAGAAATAAGATGTGTCCAAGGCAATTTATACATTATATTAGATGGAAGTAAAATGGAAGATGGAGTCTACTGTATGGAGTTTGGTTCTGGCTTCTTTGTAAACTCTACTTGTTAGAGGAAACCCTCTGAATTTCTATTTCCTAATATTGTGACAAACTGCATGATATTTTTATATGAATCTTTTTAAAGTGTCATGCAAACGTGATTTATTCCTATTAAGTATTGAGGTTCTATAAATACACATACATACACACTAATAAACCCCAAAAGTGTTGTATAAAATAGACACTATGAACTCCTATATATTTCAGTGCTCATTTACTTGTTTCAAATACCCTTGATATTCTTTTTTGACCTGAATTTAGAGTTACTGTGCATGGAATACAAAAGCATCTTTTTCTTTTATAGTTAGTAACATTCTGCACCAGACATTAAACATTGACAAACTAAATCCAGAATGACAGATTTCTTTTACATACACTTTCCAAAGCTCATTCTCAAACTGAAGTTGTAAGAAGATAAAGCTATGCCTGCTTTTGGGAAGTTCATTTAAAATCACGTGGCTTCAAAACTAAATTCCCTGAAGGAAGGAACAAATCTAATTTTAGGAGAAATATATTTCTCATAGAAGCTTCACAGGATGAGGAAGGCAATAAAGACTAATTTACAGATGAACAAATGAATGAATTACACATTGCCAAAGTAAAGACAAAGATTCCACTCCCCCCCAACCCCCACAAAATAAAGTTTATTTTCATTAGCTTAACTGGCCCTGATTGTGTAACAAAGTTGAATTGGAGGGGTAATTCAGGTTCTACTGGGAATGCTGTGACAGGCATCTCATATTTTATGCATTAGCAACCTTTTGCCTACAAGGCCCAAGTTAATTATTTTGGGTCTCACAGGCAGAAATTGAGAATTCAGGATTCAAATCTGTGTTTTTAGAATTGCTGCAAAACTTTATGCTGATTACCTTTTCTTTTCCCCCATGGAACTCCTGGTTTCAGGCACTATTTCTTATGCAATATACATTTCTTTTATTTTTGTGTATATATATTTTATGAGAATGTATTTTCACAAAAATTCTTAAAAGGATGGAACTGAAAGGAAATTCTTTGTATGTTTTTTATTTTGCTTTTACACAGAGAATTTTAGGTTCAAACTAATTTCCCCTCTGAACTGTAAAAACATAGCTTCCTTGTTTCCTAGCATAATATTAAAATGGGAAAAGAATGATACTTATGTGTCGCATTCCTTTGTAAGTGACCTTTTACATAGTTTTTCAACCTCCAGGCAGACCTTAAGATTTCTCTGTATGTATTAAGAGTTGTGGGATTTTTACAGTGACGTAAATAGGGGCAAAACCAATATTTTCCTGTAGAAATAGCTCTCCTAGTTCAGAATACATAAGACTTTTACAAAACAGGCTTTACACTAAAATGAGCTCTAAATTGAAAAATTACAAGCCAAATGTAGAAAGCTTTCCTCATAGGGGGCATACACAACAGATCAAAGAACTATTCAGTTTTTGCTCTGAGAAACCAAGGTGATATATCCATATTATAGTTATAAAATGATTGTTTAAAATAAAAAAGATAGTTATCATAGCCATATGAAAATAAGATATTTTTGAAAAGGTATATTTGATAAAGAATCAACTCAAGAATAAGAAATTGCATTGAAAATTTAAAAAGAAACATCCATATAGAATGAGCACAATAAATAGCAAACTATACATGTCTAAAGATAGAACTAGTGTATTGTAATGTGGTTCTACAGAAATTACATAAAATGTTTTGGGGTGTTCTCTGGCTAGGCAAAAGATAACGGAGCTTCACCTCAGTATCAGTTCACTTGGGGACCCTCAGGAGTGGGCAAGAGCTGGTAGGTGGTGCCAGGAAGGACCTCAGGAGCCTTCAATAACAAACAGGAACCTTTATTTAATAGCACCTATAACTTGGGAGCCTGTAGCCATAGCCCTGTGGCATTTGATCCTGTCAGATCTCAGAAGCTAATCAGGGTCGGGCCTGGTTAGTACTTGGATGGAAGACTGCCTGGGAATACCAGGTGCTGTAGGCTTGGGAGACAGACCCAGAACCCAATCCCCAAAATAAATCCACCATTGAAAACCCTATGAACAGCAGACATGCACTGAAAATATGTTTCACCTGTTGCATGTAGGGTTTCTATGAGTTGGATAGTGACTTGATGGCATGTAACAACAACAACAGCAACATAACTCGGGAGTACAGATGCTACTAGAGAGTGGCCGATGTTGGTGGAGTCCAATGATCTTGCCTCTCACCGGTCGATGTCTTCTCTCACCTCATCCCCGGTTTGGGGGGTATTGAGAGCTCTTCTTGTCTTGCTCAAAGGCTGCATTCTTAACTCTAGGAGTCTTGTCTATTGGCGGCTTGATTGAAGGTCTGGATGATGGAAGCAAAAATTGTTTCTGGTTATGAAGTCAGGTGTGGGGTGCAACAATTAGGGTCAAGGTGGTTGGGGTGAAGGAGGAGATGAAAAGACCCTTGGGGTAGTTGGTGGTCAGTTTACATACTCTCTGGGGGGATGCAGACTAAGGTGTAACCAATCAGAGAGTGGCTCTTGCCAGGAGGGGCAGTTATCCATATGAGGTTTTGGAAAAGTACAATTAAGAAAGGTGGGTTAGTACAGGCTGGACCAATCCCTGAGCATCCCTTCTTCACCAATTGGGCGGCTCTTGGTGGCAAATCAGGTTGAAGGAGGCTATGCCAGAGCTGGGCTGGTCGGGGCCATCTTGGAACACTTGATGGGAGGGGTAGGAATGAAATATGTGAAGGGTGAAAAAGTAGGTGAAGGGTGAACTGGGATTTGGGTAGCCATATTGGCTCTTAGTGAGTCAAATAGGTCCCAGTTCAGGTTCCTGGGTTAAGGGTGACCAGAGGTGGGAGGGGTAGGAACGGGGCAAGATCTGGGGAGGGCTCAGACTTCGGCCTGGACCAAATGGGCCTCTTGGTCTGGGCACACTCCCAGTCCACCCCAGGGGTGTCCAGATAAATCCTTACAAAAGATGTCATGTCAATCTATAGAATGAGATAAAATATCAAAGACTTTTCTGGATATGGGGTGCACACCTGTAATCCCAGCAACTAGGGAGACAGAGGCCAAAGGCAGCCTACATAACTTAATGAGACCTTGGCTCAAGAAAAAAATTATAAAAGGGGATGGGGTAGCTCAATATTAAAACACTTGCTAAGTATGCTCAAGGTCCTGGGTTCAACCTACAGTACAGCAAAAAAAAAAAAAAAAAAAAAATTGCACACACACACACATATAGACAAATGAAAATAGAATGAGAAAATTCAATAAATACAAATAGAAAAGACAGGAGAAAAACATAGACTACAATAGAGAGATGTAGTATTTGACATAATAATAGCCAAAAATATTGCCAGAATTAATAAAATTACTAATCTTCATGTTGATATTAGTAAAGATGTGACATTGAAGATGAAGATGTGCCTGACTCATGCCACGGTATTTTTAGTCACATATATGGATATAAAAGCTGGACATTGAATATGGGGGACAGGAGAAGAATTGATATTGAATTATGGTGCTAGGAACAAATATTGAGTACACCATGGACTGCAAAAAGAACCAACAGATCTGACCTAGAAGAAGTGTAACCAGAGTGGTCCTTCAAAGCAAGGATGGCGAGACTGCGTCTGATGTACTCTGGATATATTCTCAGGAGAGACCAATCCCTGGAGAAGGACATCATATTTGAGAGAGTGGTGTGTCAAAAAAATAGAATTAAAAAAAAGGAAGAGCCTCAACTACATGGATTAACATAGTAACTGCAACAATTGGCTTAAATATAAAAATGATCACATGCCCGACAGAATTGGGGTGTTTTATTCTGTTGTACACAGGGTTCCTATGAGTCCGAAATGACTCTATTGCACCTAACGACAACAACAATCATATACAGTTTCACATTATATCTCTGTAATGACTACTTCTTCTCTTGGTAGTCCTTGTAAATGTATCTATTCAATTTAAACTTCCTTTGCCTGCATGATTGCTGCATATGTACTTGAGAAATCACGTTAGATGCCACTTTTAATGGGAAGTCTTTGGTGATTCATCATGTTTGCATTGGAGCCAATCATACATGTGCTTCATAGGATTATCCAACATGGTACTCCTAGTTACTAGGATTATAGCACTCCTCACTAAATTCTCCCATATTTTTGCTTGGATGTTCTCAGCAGTACTGTTTAGTTATTCTCATTGCTGAATTTTCATTGACTAGCATATAGCAAATATTCAATAAATACTTTTGAGCTGAACTGAATTTCACACATGCTGCTACCTCGAAGCACAACATAATTGCACAGACCCCCAAAATAAATACCAAACCAAGGCTTCTTATACCATTTTGATGTATCATAAAGTCAGTGCTACAACTGAAAGATATTTAATTTTCATATATTATAAGAAGTAGGAAATAAAAGGGATATAATATTCATGGTGGTAAGAAAAAGTTTAAAATATTGTGATCTGTTTGAGAAGATACTGACCTATAATGGTGCTTCTCAAGCTTGACTAAGGCACAAATCTTTTTAAGAGAGTTCATGAATCCTCATAGCTTACTTTATTCATTTATTCAAAAATTTATAAAGGACTACTGAAGACAGCAAGGAATTATTTTATTTGAATTTATTTAAAAATATTTAAATGTAGAACCAACACTTAACTGGTGATGCATGGGTTTAATAGTCCCGAGTGATGTGTGTACATTGATATTGTACATGCTAATTCTGTGCATGTACTCATCTCTTCAGTTGTTTTGGTTAGGTGCCATCTAGTCTAGTCATGCCTGCCACTGTAGCCCTGTGGCATCCAATCCCATCAGATCTCAAAAGTTAAGCAGGATCGGGCCTGGTTAATCCATGGATGGGAGACTGCCTGGGAACACCAGGTGCTGTAGACTTGGGAGACAGACCCAGCAACCTGCTCCCAAAAATCAATCCACCATTGCAAAACCTACGAACAGCAGAGAAGCACTGACAATAGTGTTTCCCCTGTTGTATGTGGGGTCACTATGAGTTGGATACCTACTCAACAATGGCACCTAACAACAACAACAAGTCTAGTCATGTCCGACTAGTGACCCTTATAGGGTTTTCAATGGCCGATGTTTCAGGATTGCCTCGGGAGTGGATTGCCACATCCTTCTCCCATTTTTATGATGCTGGGAATTGAACTCAGGACCTCAGAGACTGCAGAGCAGTGTTCTACCAACTGAACTAAATCCCAGCCTCACATCTTCAGTATCTTCCTAAAATTAGGCCTACTTACCAGATACTTGTATGTGTGATTTTGCTTGCTCTGTGTCTGAGGCCCTGGGTTTGATCCTCAGCACCACAAAGTTGGGAGAAGAACCTGGCAGTCCACACCTGAAACAGTCAGCAATTGAAAAACCTATGGATAGCAGAGAAGCACTGTGAAATATAGTGACTCTTTCATGGTGTTGTACATAAGGTCACTTGTATATTTTATAATTAAAACTTATAGGCTTAACACACAAAAATCAATAGCTTTCCTTTATACCAACTGTAAGCAGGAAGAGAAGGAAATTACAGATATAATACCTTTCATGATAGCCCACCAGAAAATTAAATACCTTGGAATCAATATAACCAAAGACCCTACAGACCTCTACAAGGAAAATTTCAAAAAATTAAAGAAAAAAAATCACAGAAGACACTAAAAAATGGAAGGACCTTCCCTGCAGCTGGATCAGGAGACTCAATATTGTAAAAATGGCTATCCTACGAAAAGCAATCTATAGATTTAATGCAATCCCCATTAAAATTCCAATAACAGACTTTACAGAAGTAGAAAAAATAATCCAAAAATTCATATGGAATCACAAAAGTCCATGTATAGCCAAAACACTCTCAAGATGCAAAACTAGTACAGGTGGAATCATAATCCCTGACTTTAATCTATACTATAGGGCAGTGGTAGCAAAAACATCTTGGTACTGGAAGAAAAATAGGCCTTAAGACCAGTGGAACAGAATAAAAAATACAGAAATACCTCAACACATCTATAGCCACCTGATTTTTGACAAAGGAGCAAAGCAAGTAAACTGGAAAAAGGATAGCCATTTCAATAAATGGTGCTGGGAAACATGGACATCTGCTTGCAGAAAAATGAAAACCAACCTGCATCTCTCAATATGCATTTGAGTTAACTCAAAATAGATAAAAGACCTCAACATAAAACCAGAACTTCAAAATTAATAGAAGATAGGATAGGCAATATGCTACAACCTATAGACATAGGAAAGTATTTCCTTAATAGGACTCCAATTGCTCAAGAAATTGCAAAAAGAGTAGATAAATGGGATTACATGAAATTAAAAAGCTTCTGTATAGCAAAGGAAACAATCAACAGAGTCAAGGAAATCCCCACTGAATGGGAAAAAGCTCTATCCTATACATCGGACAGAGGACTAATTCCAGAATTTATAAAGATTTCAAGAAAGCAATACCCAAGAAAACAAACAACCCAATGCACAAATGGAACTGAACAGACTGTTCTCAAGTGAAGAGACCCATAAAGCCATGAAACACATGAAAAATGCTCACTATCCCTATCCATTAGGGAAATGCAAATCAAAACAACTGAGATTTCACCTTACATCAGTAAGAATGGCCAAGATCAATAAGACAACAAATGCTGGTGAGGTTGTGGAGAAAAGGGAACCCTCTTACACTGCTGGTGGAGCTGTAAATTAGTCCAACTACTTTGGAAATCAATATGGAGGTACCTTAAAAAACTAAAAATAGATCTACAGTATGACCCAGCTATAACACTATTGGGAATATGCCTGAAGGGAGATGAGTCATCATACCACAGAGGCACCTGCATCTTCATGTTCAATGCAACACTTTTCACAATAGCAAGGATATGGAATCAAAGTGCCCATCAACAGAAGAATGGATAAAAAAACCTATGGTATATACACACAATGGAGTACTACTCAGCAATCAGAAAAAAAATGAAATAATGCAATAATGCCATTTGCAGCAAAATGGATGGAATTGGAGAAAATTATTTTAAGTGAATGAACACAAGGCCAAAAAGAGAAATACCATATGTTCTCAAGTCATATGTGGGAGCTGAATCAAAATTAAAAGAAGGAAAAAATCTTATAGAAATCAGAAATCAGAACATAATAAAAAGCTAAAGTCACCTGAGCAGAGAAGGGACAATTTAGGGAGCAGAAAGAAGGAGGGAGGGAACTAGCAAAAGGAAGAGATGGTGGGAAAAGAAGGAAGGGAGAGGAAGAACAAGGAGGAACTAGGAATGAGAGGGAGGGCGACCTCAAAGTAAACAGCCCAACTTTAATAGTTTGGGAAATAATTATAATAATACCAATAGTACCAAAGAATGGTAATAATACATATGGGCTAGAAAGTTCATGTAATATTACTGACAATGTAAAAAGATAGATCACTACAGAAAAAGTTTCAACCTTAAACGTAATTGGGATGCAAGGGTATATAGAAAAATATTCCCACAAAGAGACATGCAAGTGGAAGAGAGTCCTTTTAGGGGGGTGGGATGGGGAGGGAGTGCAAAAGAGGGTAAGGCGGAAGTTATCTTTGCAATGTACAATGAAATGCATATATGGAAATGTCACAATGAAATGCATGTCAGAATGAAACACATTAAGTTGTACATTAAAAATTTCCAAACAAACAAACAAACAAAACCCCAACATCCAAAAAAGACAGGTCCTTGCAGTCGGTCAGTCTAATTTCTTATTTGTGCATTGAACTAGTTAGTGAACAATACTTTGGTATCTTAAATGTATATATTGAACACAAAGTTTATCCATTTACTTTATTTGAACTTTCATGCTCTGTTATGCATCCTTCAGGAATTCAAAAAAGAAATGAAGAGACTATGTAAACAAAAGAATGATATAAGCATGGAATTGTCAATTTCCACACATTAGTATGTGTAGATTTAGAGTCCATTAAAAAGACACTTTCAAAGCTGGGCGTTGTGGCGCATGCCTTTAATCCCAGTGGCCGGGGAGGCAGAGGCAGGAGGATCGCAAGTTTGAGACCAGAGGCAGCCTGTATAACTTAGCAAGACCCTGTCTCAAAAAGTCAAAAAAAAAAAAAAAAAAAAAAAAAGGCTGAGGGTGCAGCTCAGTGGTCCAGCACTTGTAGAGCATGTAAGCACGAGGCCCTGGGTTCAACCCTCAGTACCCCAAGGGGGAAAAATAAAGACACTTTCATTATATATCTAGTATATGCTTTCTTTGGAAAGTCAAATGATGATAGGACTGACTTAGAGAATTTTAGTTCTTGAAAGGGAATTCCAGATACTGTCTACTCTGCTGCCTATACATATTCTAGGTGGCAAAGATCACTGTGTGGTTTCCCATAGAGTAAGAGTTAAGATGAAGAATAAACTTAAGTGCTTGATTTTTAAAAATGTTCTTCCAAAATGCTAACAGAATGGTTGATTTTCCATAAAATTAATTTGTTAAAAATAAAATATTCATAAAAGTTCTGAGATTTTACACATTTATAGAAACTTATTTTCTGTAAGCATATTGGTGAGAGAAATTATCACATTGCTACTTACATAGGGTCAGTAGATATTCATGTTTATCCCTTCTACCTACCAAGGGAATTTTACCTAAAGTATTCAAAATCATTCACAATTCCTGACTGTGGAGATTCTAAGAAGGAATACTTCCCTTTCAAACTTTAGCATCTATTGCTTTAAAGTTTTTACTTTTACAATGTTATCTAAATATTTTAACAGTGTGACTCCATTTACTCTTCTGGAAACTTTACAAAAATATGAAACATCCTGTTTATTTGCTTGCAAAGTAATTACCTTTGAGATTCTAGAAAAAAGCAATATATATCTTTTTGTAAATAAAAATGGGGTTATCTCTGCATTCATTTCAATCTCAAAAAGATGCCACAGGGATATTTAGAATAAAGTGTTGAGGATTTTAACCTAATTAGTTAGAATACAAAATGAGAGAATACCATGGGATTACAAAAACAATGAAGAAAACATAGTGAGAAACAAAGGCATAGTTTATTAAATAAGATGATGAATCTGACCTGATGACATGTAAATGCAAATAGCAAAACCGTATTTAAAATATGAATTTCTCTAAAGTACCCCTTTCCTTCTTTCCTTCTTACTTATCTTTTTGAAATAAAAACAGGGAGATGAAAGTACCATTTCTCCTATTAGTTTTGTTTGCATTCATCTGTAAAATTAGTTTTTTCTTCAGCATTAGAACTCATTTTTGAATCATCTAATGTGACTCTCTAGAGATCATCATAATTTGTTTCCAAATAATTCACACGACACAACACTCTGAAACCATGGATAAGGCTATCATTGGAAATTTTATGTGCATTTTTCAGATATAAAAATATATACTACTATAAAATTTTACATATAAAATAATAATTATAAAATTTAAATGCATATATTCACAAAAGCCATTTGTCATTAGTATTTGCTATTTTTATTGACCTACAGTACATATTCTTAACTTTTCATTTTCTATATTATTTACAGTAAGTATAAAAAGGCTGGCTGACAGTGACATCTAATTATTTTAATTATTTCAATTTTTGTTCCAGAAATAATTTTTAGGTTTAGGTTAAATATCTTTCCCTTGGGTGACCTTCATAGGCATCTAAAACTACTAGTGATATAGGTCATTTCATTTTTATTCAAAATAAGTAACAAATATGTTAGACTTCATAAAGTTTTGGATATATGATACTTTCTTTTTTGAAGGATAAGTTTTATGGCTAAAAGACCTAACCTTAGCCAGGTGCCATAGTACATGCCTGTAGTCCCAGTGACTTAGGAAGCTGAGGCAGAAGGATTGTGAGTTCAAGGCCAGAGGCAACCTGCTTGTCTCAAAATTAAAAATGGGGTGGGAGTATAGTGTAGTGGCAGAGCACTAGCAAAGTATGTGTGAGGCTCTGGTTTTAACCCCTAAGTACAAAAAAAAAAAGAGTTAATCATATTTTTTGGCATATGTGATTAAATAACGAATGAGTACGAAAGTATAAATTGTGGAAAGTCACGCACATGTACATGTTATTATCAAATCAATCCAGAAATATTGTGTAGTCATACTATATATAGCCATAGCATCCTGGCATCTGGTCCTCTTGATCTCAGAAGCTAAGCCTGGTCGGCCTGGTTAGTCGTTGGATGGGAGACCACCTGGGAACACCAGATACTGCTGGCTTGGGAGAAAGACCTGGCAACCCACTCCCAATGAAATCAGCCAATGAAAACCCTATAAATAGCAGAGAAACATTGACAGTAGTGCCAGGCATGGCCCAGTGTTGGAGAGTGTTTTATTTGATGTACTTAGGAATGCTATGAATTGAATGTGACTAGACAGCACCTTATAACAAATATGTATAGAATGAATAATACTTATTTGGCAGGTTTTGGAAGAAATATGTGGCCAGAGCAGGCAAGAGCTTCTTTTTGAAACTTGTTACTATATTTGAGACAAGGAATACATCCATTACCCACAAAAGCTTCCTTGTACCCTTTTGTAGTGCTATTCCCAGGAGATCACTGATCTGCTTCTATTACTATAGGTTACTCTGCATTTTCTACAGTTACATACAAATGAAATCATATAGTATATACTGGTATTCTTTTTGTTTGCCTTTTTTCTCAGCATAATTATTTTGATATTCATCCATGTTGATGTCAATATCTATATTTTCTTAATTGCAGACCAGTAAGCAATTACATGGATACATGCAAAATTATTTATGCATCTGTCTGTTGATGTGTACTTGGGTTATTTCCAGTACTGGCCTATTATAAACAAAGCTGCTTTCATCATTTGCACACAAATTGTTGTGTAAACATGTCCTTTTTATTTTTCTTTGAGGTCTTACAATAGGCATCTACTTGGTTCTTTATGCTTTAGATAAGTCTCTTTATCAGATTTATTGTGCAACTACTTTCTCCGAGTAGGTGACTGGATGCTTCTTTTTGTCTCTTTCTCTTTTCCTTCCTTCCTTCCTTCCTGCCATCTTGCCTTCCTCCCTTCCTACCTCCCTCTTTCTCTCTCTCTCTTTCTTTCTTTCCTCTTTCTTTCCCTTCCTCCCTTCCTTCCTTCCTTCCTTCCTTCCTTCCTTCCTTCCTTCCTTCTTTCCTTTCTCTCTCTCTCTTTCTTTCATTTTTATTTTTTCTCCCTCCCTCTTTCTTTCTTTCTTTCTTTCTTTCTTTCTTTCTTTCTTTCTTTCTTTCTTTTTCTTTCTAACTTTCTTGACAAGATCTCGCTAAATTGTGCAGGCTGCCTCTGGCCTTGAACCTCCTACTGCTTCAAATCTTGAGTAGTTGGGATTATAGGCATGTGTCATGGTTCCTACCTTCTTATGTTTTGACGAGCAAAAAATTTTAATTTCCATGAAACCCAATTTAGTGATGTCTTTTCCTTTAAGTTAAAATTTTTGTATTATATATAAGATATCTTTGTCAAGGGGTTGGGATTTGGCTCAGTTGGTAGAGCACTGCGCTGCAGTCTCTGAGGCCCCGAGTTCAATTCCCAGCACTGCAAAAATGGGAGAAGGGCCTGGCAATCCACTCCCATGGCAATCCCGAAACAGTCAGCCATTGAAAACCCTATGAAGATCGCTATGAGTCGGATACCGACTCGAAAGCACCTAACATCAACAACAACAACATCTTTGTCAAACCCATTGTCTACTATTTTTAAAGTTTTATAATCTTATCTCTTACATTTAGGTTTATGAACCATTTCAAGATATTTTGATTTTTAGGTGTGAGATACAGATTGAAGTTTCTTGGTTTTTCCACATAGCTGTCTAATTTTTATAGCATCATTTAGTTAATGAGTATTCTTTTCCTATTGAATGTCCTTCACAACTTCATTGAAAATCAATTGATTATGTATAAGTGGGTCTATTTCTTTCTCTTTTTTTTTGCTTGCATTTTCATTTTTTTGTTGTTGTTGTTTTCTCTGAAATAGTTCTTTTTTTATTGGAAATTTTTAATGTACATCTTAATGTGTTTCATTTTGACATGCTTTTCATTGTGACATTTCCATATATGCATTTTGATAAACATTATTCATATAGGTTACCCCTTACCCTCCCCTATGCTTCCCCTCCTTCCCATCTAAGTTTCCCATCTAAGTCTTCTCTATCTTTTACTTAGTAGTTTTTTTCTATATGTCCTTGGGTTCCAGTTCTGTATTTTATATCACTAATCTATTTGTCTTTATTTATACTAATACCATACTGCCTGCAGCCATTCTACTGTGGTGTCCAATCCCATCAGATCTGGGAAGCTGAGCAGGGTTGGACCTCGTTAGTACTTAGATGGGAGACTGCCTGGGAACACCAGGTGCTGTAGACTTGGGAGAAGGACCTGGAAACCCAGTCCCAAAAAACAATCAGCCATTGAAAACCCTATGAATTGCAGGGAAGCACTGATAATAGTGTTTCACCTGTTGTACATGGGGTCACTGAGAGTCACACACCAACCTCATGGCACCTAACAACAGCAGCAACAATACCATACCAGTTTGTTTATAATAACTAAATAAGTCTTTAAAATAGGTAGTGTTATTGCTCCAATTTTTTTTCAAAATTTTGTTTTGTTCTCTCTCTCTTTCTCGCTCTGATTTGTTGTTGTTGTTGTTGTTCTAGGAAGGCAGGAAATTCTAGAACCTATCTGTATAACTTTTAGATTCATCTTGTCAATTTATTTTGTTTTTAAATAGAAGGAGCCAGGCATGGTGGCACTCGCCTGTAATCCCAGCGGCTTGCAGGAGAATCACAAATTCGAGACCAGAGGCAGTCTGTGTAACTTAAAGAGACACTGTCTCAAAAAG
>VMDO01006017.1:16608-60076 GCA_007922755.1 Pedetes capensis | reverse complement strand
CTGGCAATCCACTCCCAAGGGAATCCCGAATCAGTCAGCTGTTGAAAACACTATGAGGGTCGCTATGAGTTGGATACCGACTCGAGGGCACCTACAACAACAACAACTTCATATCTTCCAAAATTTGTACAAAGTTTAGTTCTTCATTTACCTAGAGAACTTAATGTTTATACAATTATCATAATTTCTGACATATTTTTGTCTCCTCCAATATATAACAAATATTTTTTTTTATTTACTTCTCTGTCTTATTTGTTATTTCTGGACTTTATCTGAATTGATTTTTCCCTTCATTTTGTTTTACCTAGTCTCCAAAAATATGAAGTACCAGGACTTTGAATACTTTGTTCTTACTGTCCCTTTCCTAGATTGTATGCTCCTTTTTTCCTCTAGTATCTTTCTCTTACACATCCAGGCAACTTTCAAGGAAACTTGTCTATCTTTGCCTTGCATCTGAGTAGAAATACCAAAGGGTTTATGATGAGAATGTCACCACAGGCCAAGTTCACACAAGTTTGGAGACTAACTTTATATGCTTCCCATGATTTTAAAATATATAAGTTGACTATGTTAATGTAGAACTCAGTTTGTGGTAAACCTGAACACTAGTAGAATCAAGTGCAAATCCAGCCTAGAAGAACAATTTCAAGTTAATCCTTCACAATTATTTTAATAGAGTTCCAAGAATAAGAGCTCAAAACTAAAATTATAATGCACAGTATCTTGTTGTTGTTGTTAGGTGCCGTCGAGTCGAGTCTGACTCATAGCGACCTTATGTACAGCAGATCAAAACACTTCCCAATTCTGTGCCAGGCAAACGATCTTATTTATGTTTAAGCCCATTGTTGCAGTCATTGTGTCAATCCATCTGGTAGAGGGTTTTCCTCTTTTGCGTTGACCTGCCGCTCTCCCAAACATGATGACCTTCTCCAGGGATTGTTCTCTCCTGACTACATGTCCGAAATATGTAAGATGCAGTTTGGCCATTCTTGCTTCCAAGGAGCACTCTGGTTGTAACTCTTCTAGGACAGATCTGTTGGTTCTTTTGGCAGTCCATGGTATATTCAATAGATGTCTCCAGCACCACAATTCAAAAGCATCAATTCTTTTTCTGTCTCCCTTGTGCAATGTCCAACTTTCACAACCATATGATGTGACTGAAAATACCATGGTATGAGTCAGACGCACCTTCGTCTTCAATGTGACATCTTTGCTTTTCAATACTCTAAAGAGGTCTTTTGTCACAGCTTTTCCTAGAGCAATGTGTCTTTTGATTTCTTGACTGCTGATTCCACGGGTGTTGATTATAGAGCAAAGCAAAGCAAAATCTTGGACAACCTCAATCTTTTCTCCATTTATCATGAAGTTGTGTGCTGACCCAGTTGTAAGGATTTTTGCTTTGTTGATGTTTAGTCATAACCCATATTGAAGGCTATGATCTTTGATCTTCATCAGTAAATGTTTTAAATCCTCTTCACTTTCAGCAAGCAAAGTGGTGTCATCTGCATAACGCAGGTTGTTAATGAGTCTTCCTCCAATCTTGATGCCATGTTCTTCCTCATAAAATCCAGCTTCTCAGATTATTTGCTCAGCATATAAGTTGAAGAGATAGGGTGAAAGTATACAGCCCTGACGCACACCTTTCTCAACTTTAAACCACTCAGTGTTTCCTTGTTCTATTCGAACAACTGCCTCCTGGTTCATGTACAGATTTCTCATGAGGACAATTAGGTGTTCTGGTATTCCCATTTTCCAAAGTAATATCCATAATTTGTTATGATCCACACAATCAAATGCTTTTGCATAGTCAATAAAACATTGATAGACTTCTTTTTGATATTCTCTGCTTTCAGCTTATATCCACCTGACATCAGCAATGATGTTTCTAGTTTCCCGCCCTTTTCTGAATCCCGCTTGATTTTCTGGTAATTCCCTGTCTATATACTGTTGCAGTCACTTCTGAATGATCTTTAGTAGAATTTTGCTGGTGTGTGATATTAATGATATTGTCCGATAGTTTACACATTCAGTTGGATCCCCTTTTTGGGAATAGGCACAAATATGGATCTCTTCCAGTCAGTTGGCCAAGTAGCTGTTTTCCAAATCTGTTGGCATAAACATGTTAACACCTCCATTGCTACATCTGTTTGTTGAAACATCTCTATTGGTATTCCATCAATTCCTGGAGCTTCGTGTTTCATCAGTTCTTTCAAGGCAGCTTCCACTTCATCCTTCAGCACCATTGGTTCCTCTTCATATGCAACCTCTTGGAATGGTTGGTCATTTACCAATTCTTTCATGTATAATGATTCTGTGTATTCTTCCCATCTTCTTTTGATGTTTCCTGCATCATTTAATATTTTCCCTGTAGAATCTTTCACTACTGCCACTCGAGGCTTGAATTTTTTCTTCACTTCCTTAAGCTTGAGAAACACAGAGTGTGTTCTTTCTTTTTGGTTTTCTGCCTCCAGCTCCTTGCACATGTCATTATAATATTTGTTTTTGTCTTCTCGAGCTGCCTTCTGAAATCTTCTGTTTAGTTCCTTAACTTCATCATGTCTTCCTTTTGCTTTAGCTGCTTGATGTTCTAGGGCAAGGTTCATTGTCTCTTTTGACATGTAATTTGGTCTTTTCATTTTTTCTTGTCTTTTTAAGAACTTTTTGCTTCCTTCTTGAGTGATATCTTTTATGTCATGCCACAACTCTTCTGGTCTCCTGTCATTTGTGTCTAATGCATTAAACCTATTTTTGAGTTGGTCTCTGAACTCAGGTGGAATATACTCAAGGTCATACTGTGGCTCTCGTATACTTGTTCTAATTTTCTTCAGCTTCAGTTTGAACTTGCATATGAGAAGTTTATGGTCTGTTCCACAGTCAGCACCTGGTCTTGTTTTGACATTTTGTACAGAGCTTTTCCATCGTCTCTTTGCACATATGTAGTCAATTTAATTCCTGTATGTTCCGTCTGGTGAAGTCTATGTGTATAGTCTCCGTTTATGATGTTGAAAAAATGTATTTGCAATGAAAAGGTCATTGGTCTGACAAAATTCTATCATGCGATCTCCAGCTTCATTTCTGTCACCAAGACCATATTTTCCAACTACTGAGCCGCCTTCTTTGTTTCCAACCTTTGCATTCCAGTCACCAGTGATTATCAGTATGTCTTGATTGCATGTTTGATCTATTTCAGATTGCAGAAGCTGATAGAAGTCTTCCCTTTCTTCATTTGTGTCCTTAGTGGTGGGTGCATACATTTGAATAATAGTCATATTAACTGGCCTTCCTTGTAGACATATGGATATTATTCTATCACTGACAACATTGTATTTCATGACAGATCTTGAAATGTCTTTTTAGATGATGAATGCAACCCCATTTCTCTTTAGTTTATCATTTCCAGCATAGTAGACCATATGATTGTCTGACTCAAAATTGCCTATGCCGGTCCATTTTAGCTCACTGATGCCCAGAATGTCAATGTTTATGCGCTCCATTTCTCTTTTTACAATTTCTAATTTGCCTAGATTCATACTACGTACATTCCATGTTCCAATTATTAATGGATGTTTACAGTTGTTTCTCCTGATTTTGAGGCATGGCACGTCAGCAAGTTGAGCACCCTGGGGCTTTACTCCATTTCCCTCATCACTGTGGACTCTCCTTGGAGGAGGCAACTCTTCCCCAGTAGTCTTTTGAGTGCCTTCCAACCTGGGGGCCTCATTTTCTGGCACTATATCTGACAGTGTCTCTTTGTTATCCATAGGGTTTTCAATGGCTAGTTGTTTCGGGAGTGGCTCGCCAGGCCCTGCTCCCTAGTCTGTCTTAGTCTGGAAGCTCAGCTGAAACCCTGTCCACCATGCGTAACCTTGCTCATGTCCGAGGTTACAGTGACAGAGCTCTCAGCGTCATCGCAACACTCAAGCCCCCACAGTGCGGCAAACTGACAGACATTTGGGGGCACAGTATCTTAGGAGTATGGTAAAGGTGCAAAGAAGAGTGGAGGTTAAAGAGAAAGGAGAACATGTTAGTGATTTATTTTTTACATTATAGCTTATGTAATAGTATTAAACAGTAATATTGTATAACATGGAGTAAATTTCAGTAAAATATCAAACAAATTTTATTTTAGTGTTTTTGTTACAATCAGTGATTCCTCATTGTATTTTTATATATTCTTTCACATATTTTTTTCTTTTGTTATAAGGTGACTCTCAAAATGCATATACTCTCTCTCTCAAATGGCTAGCCATAAAATTTCCATTTATCTTTAGGACAGTAAAAAGTCCCCAGAATATCTGATTCTACTTGTAAAGAAAGAGCATATGTGCTTTCTTCCACACTGTTCTTTTACTTGCCATGTATACTGAAATGTATCATGCTGAGTTCAGGGAAACTGTGGTGCTTCTTGAATAAGTAGAAATATAAAAATAAATAAAAGCATAAAGATCAACCTCCTTGATTTTATTGTAGTCCTTTCTTTTCCATGCTTTTGCTTTCTATGGTTTCAGTAACCCTTGGACAAATATAGCTCCAAAATATTAATTTCTGCAGGCTGGTTGAGGTCCAAAATATAAATTTCTATAAGCTTATTGAGGTAGTAAGTGGGAGGACTAAGAGATTTTTGATTAAAAGAACTTAACCATATATGTTTACGGACATAGTGCCGGGCATGGCAGAATATCAGGGAGTGTTTTGTTCTGTTTTACATAGGGTCACTATGAATTGGACGCAACCCAAAGACGGCAACAACAACGACAAACCATATATGCAATCTTTATTATGTGTATGACCGGCCTTGCTTAAAATTATACTCTGGAAGATGTAAAAATCTGTTATGTTTTTCCTTAATGTTTTTCTGCTTCTTGGCTACTGACAAATCCAACAGTTTTCTCAGTAACATTTCTCATTACAGACAATGGCTGTTAACTGGGGGCTCCACCTCCAACATCTTACTATGGCTGAGAATTTTTAAGGTATATGTATAGTTTAAAAAGTACCTCCTAAAAAATAGACTGTTTCCCTCAACATTTTCCCCCATCTCCTTTTGTGATCCTTGAGGAGCTTGTTGGTGAGAATCTTGTGTATCTGACATTTTATTGTCTTTAGGGCTATGTTTTAAAGTTATCAATTTTCTTCTCACTTCTGCAAGAATGTGATTAATGTACTTTCTTCTGTTGTATTCATGCAGGAAATTTGCTATTACAGCACAACCTTTTGGATGCCTTTTGTATTAATAAGATATTTGCTGGTATTCTTTGGTTCTCAGATGTTAAGTAATAAAGCAATAAAGAAAGCATTTCCACAGAGAATCCTCTCCTAAGATCTTAACCAAGTAATTTTGTTTGTCTTAATGCCTGTGCAGCAGAAGATAGATCATATAGTAACATTTCAGTAACTATTTGTTACTATCATATAGTAACATTTCAGAAACTATTTACTACCCAGAAAATAAAATTCTTTTGTGTGTGTGTGCTTGTGTGGTACTTGGGATTGAACCCAGGGCCTTTCACATATTTTGCATGTGCTATACCACTGGGATCACCCCCATCCCATTTTTTATTTTTTACCTTGAGACCAGGTCTTGCTAAATTGCACAGGTTGCCTCTGGCCTTGAACCTGTGATCCTCCTTGCGTTGGCTTCCCAAGTCATTGGGTAACTGGGATTATAGGCATGAGACACTGCCCAACCAGAAAATAAAATTCTTAATAAAAAGGAATTTTAATTATTAGCATCCCAAGTTTTCCATTTAGTTTCCAAGTTTTAAATGGCAAACAGACAAGATTTCTTGAATTTATTTAAATAAATATTTTGAAGTTCATGGTTCTTTTGTATATTACAGAATATATTTTAGAATGTTGGACCACAGTATTAGCTGGAACTGTTATGGGGAAACTGGAATGTTCTAGATGTCTTTCTGTAAGCTATTATTCTGTTTTTTTTTTTAACTTAAAAACATCCTTTAAATGACTTTGGTCCTATAGACTTTTACAGGAATAATTTTATCAGAAGGCTAATTCCCAACTCCTGGCTCTAAATTTTGATCCCATTATGCCTCTGTCTTTTCATGATGTTGATACTGTCCTCATCATTATGGCTCCTAAAGTTTGGTGAAGATCATATTTATTGAGTTGTCTTAGTGTTTCTAGTAAAGGGGTGGATGCACATGTCATGAATGATATCTATTTCTAAATCCTTTTCTTTTAGTAATTGAATTTCTTCCTCTATCATGCTAAGGAATTTCTGACATCACAAAGCAGTGAATCCATGTTTAAGCTAACTAAATGAGCAATGAAGTAAAATAATTTCCAGCTTCTAGGTTGAATTTAGATACTCCAGTAAATAAATCGTATAATGATCCTAATCCAAATTATGTATTTTCCTTCTTTGATATGGGCTCTCTGAACTTATACCCACACACATTATTCAGAAAATTATCAACAAAAATGAACAATATGATAGAATTATTTAGTGTTAAACATCCTCCCACCTTAAACCAGTTATCTTGGTGCATGCCTGTAATCACAGCAACTCAGGAATCTGAGGCAGGAGGGTTTCAAGTTTGAGAGCAGAGGCAGAATGTGCAACTTAGTGAGATCTTGTTTCAAGATATTTAAAAGGGGGCTAGGGGTAGAGCTCAGGCGTACAGTACATGAAGCTCTGGGTTTGCTCCCTAGTGCTGCCAAAAAATTAGAAAACAGAAAAGAAATGAAGAAAGCCTCCCGGGAGTGATATGTAATTGCCCTGCTGTACCTGATCTAGTGAAAATAAGATATAGTAAGAAAGGGCTATAGTGTGAGATTATTTCTAGATCTTTAGTAAAATTGAGCCAAGTCCGATTAGACAATAGAGAGAGGCCCGCTTCTCCTCATTAAGGATGCTCATTGGAGGTTAAGTGTTTAGGATACTCTGTGCCAGGCACACAATCTTTTGTATGTTTAAACCCACTGTTACAGCCACTGTGTAAATTCATCTATTAAGGGTCTTCTTTTTTTCCACTGACCCACCATTCTCCCAAACATTATGTACTTCTCTAGAGATTGACAACATGGCCAAAGTACAAAAGACAGAGTGTAGCCATCCTTACTTCCAAGGAGTACTCTGGTTGCTCTTCTTCTAGGACAAATCTGTTGGTTCTTTTGACAGTCCATGGTACGTTGAATATTTATCTCCAGGATCAAAATTCAAAAGCATCAATTCTTCTGTCTTTTTTATTCAATGTCCAGCTTTCACAACCATATGATGCAACTGAAAATACCATGGCATGAGTCAGGCACACTTTCATCTTCAGTGTGGCATCTTCACAACACTTTAAAGAGGTCTTTTGCAACAACTTTTCCCAATGCAATACATCTTTTGATTTCTTGACTGGTGCTTCTGTAGATGTTGATTATAAAACCAAGTAAAACAAAATCTTGGGTGATCTCAATGTTTTTTCCATTTATCATGAAGTTGCTCACTGACTCAATTGTAAGGATTTTTGTTTTGTTGATATTGCAATCCATACTGAAGGCTGTGTTCTTTGTTCTTCATCAATGTTTCAAATCATCCTCACTTTTAGCAAGTAAAGTTGTGTCATCTGCATAGCGCAGGATGTTAACAAGTCTTCCTGCAATCCTGATGTCACGTTCTTCTTCATAAAGTCCAGCTGCTTGGATTATTTGCTCAGCATAAAGATTAAAGAGTTATAATGAAATGATACAGCCCTGACACACTCTTTTCTTGACTTCAAGCATGGCAGTGTTTCTTCATTCTATTTGAACAACTGCCTCCTGGTCCATACACAGATTCTTTATGAGTACAATTTAGTGTTCTGATATTCTCATTCTTTGCAATGTTATCCATAATTTGTTATAATTCACACAGTCAAATGCCTTTGCATAGTCAATAAAACATAGATAGATATCTTTCTGGTATTTTCTACTTTTGGCTAATATCCATCTGACATCAGCAGTTATACCACAGTAACTCAGTTACAACTCAGTTGATACATTTGGAGCTTGTTTTCATCACATCATCCTGGTCTGTTACTCAGAACTGCTATGCAGATAGTTTTTCTCAGAATCAAAGTCATGCTCTTTATCAGTGCTAGAACTATTGTGAGATGAATGTATCAAGTTTAAAATTTAAGGAGATGCTAAAAACACAATGTTCTTGTAGATTCAGGTCCCATTCATAACAACCCTATGTACAACAGAATGAAACACTTCCTGACATTGTGCTGTGCTGGGCACTACCTCAGTGCTTCTCTGCTATTCATAGGGTTTTTGATGGCTGATTGATCTTTGGGAGTGGATTTCTGGGTACTAATCAGGCCTGACCTTGCTTAGCTTCCAAAATCTAATGGGATCAGATGCTGCAGTGGTACGTCTGCAGGCATAAATCTCAACAGTCAACATCAATTGTATTTTAGTGCAAGACTTTTTTAAATATAAAAATTAATGCAAATATTTCATTATGAGCAAAATATTAAAAAATTAAATAAAGACAGAATCAGTAAAAGTGTAATGCAAAGCCAAATTGGAGCTTAAGGCAAGAAGAAAAACCAGGACTACTGACCCAAGGTTTTCTGTTTCCACTCTCAGATGATCTTGCCACAGTCTTACTAATGAGGCTTAACTTATCTGATTTCAACTCCATCCTATTTATTCCTCTTGACATCAGAACTCTGTAAATCTTGACTTCTCTTTTACTCTTCTCTGCAAGATCTTGTAGGAAGTTGATGTACTTGGGCTTATCTTTCTTACACAGGTCCTTTCCTTATTAGATATTTCTGTTGATGGTGCAACTGCACTCCCAGATGCTACAGACAGAATCCACTGCTTTAACTCCCTTTTGTATAGCTATGTCCATTCAATTGTGAATTCTAATTCTAATTAGACTATAGCTCATTTCTTTTCCTGCTGATCCCTTTTGCTTAACATGACTATTGTGTTTGCAACCAAAGTTTACTAGTGTAGTTCTGTTCTCAGTTAAAGCTTGTTAAAGTACATCCTTCACCATGCCATGACTTTGTTGTTACAGCTCAATCTTTGGAAGGAGTTTTCTTTTTCTCTGTGGTTGTGAATATTTTACTAGTTACCAAATGGTAGCCACTCCTTCCATTAAATCCTCAATGATAAATAAAACTAGAAATAGTCTTCTTGCCTCTATATGACAATAGAAATTTTATAATAGTCACATGTGATTTAAATCCCAAATTTTGGTCTTATTTATGACATGACTATTATCCTTTATAAATTATAAGTTCCCAGAGAGCAAATTCCATGCACTTATTTTTAACACATAGCCAAGCATTGAAACTTAAATATATATATATAAATATATATATATATTTTTTTTCACTGAATGAAAAAATAATCACATTGAGTTTCCTGATTCAGTAATTTCTCCTCACATTATAAATTATAAAACCCTAGCCACTTAAATGCTCTTGGCTCTCAAGAGAAAACAGAAGTTTATAGAGCTTCTGAAATAAAAGGTTTTCCTGGGGAATTGAATACTTTAAAATCTGTTTACAGGTTAGCCGGGCGTGGTGGCACACACCTGTAATCCCAGCGGCTGGGGAGGCGGAGGCAGGAGGATCGCAAGTTCAAGACCAGAGACAGTCAGTGTAATTTAGCGAGACCCTGTCTCAGAAAATAATAAAATCTACAAAATGGTCTGGGGTTGCAGCTCAGTGGTCCAGGCCCTGGGTTCAACCCCTAGTACCACAAAAAAAAAAAAAAAAAAAAAAAAAAAAAAAAAAAATCTGTTTACAGGTTAGAAAGCTACAATGTTTTAAAGTGTTCAACATTTTCCTGGCCTAAAGGAACCATTAGAGTACAACCAAATATACTAAAACTGTCATTTTACAATGAAGTAGATACTTTTCAAGTTTAGGATTAGCATTATCTCAAGTATGTTTCTGAGGCCAGAGAGTGTTTGCATTAATTGCATACAAAGAATGCGCTACTGAACTTATTTTGAAAGGATATTATCACTTAATACCAGCTTATATTTGTATACCCTAAAGTGTTATTTTTATCTTCCATAGTAAAAAGCAAACAAATAAACAAAAGAAAAAAAAGCAAACAAAAAACAGCACCCTATTGCAGCTAGAGAAATAGCTTCTCTAATTTCCCAGATATTCTAGAGCAGTGGTCTCCAATCTTTTTGGCACCAGGGGCTGGTTTCATGGAAGATAATTTTTCCACAGACTGGTGGGAAGAGGATGTTTCAAGTTGATTCAAGTGCATTACGTTTATGATGTAAACACAGATGGAGCTTCACTTGCTTGCCTGCTGCTCACACACCACTCCCAGCCTGTGGCCCTGTTCTAGAGAAACAAAGATTACTCCTAAAAAGAAATACTATAGAAGGTGGCTTAATGATTTTGAAATTCAGTTTATAAAGGTTATTTGACAAGCATTTATTGAATACCTACCCTACTGGAAAAGTACTCATTTTTCCAGGCGTGGAGATATGTAAAATGAGGAGAATCAAGGCAAACAAAAGCCATATTAATTATGGAAAAAATTAACTACAGCATATACATTCTGGTGCTAAATCAATTGGTTCAGATTTAAACCCCTCTAAGGATGCAAATAGAGGTGAAATATTGAGTGTTATATTAGAGCTTCATAGCAGGAACTGTTATTAACAAAGAGTATTATCAATCTTCATTTGGACAAAACCAGGAGAGAGAAAATTCTAGAGAAAGCACAAAGAGTAAATCAAAGTATGAAAGTACACTTGAGCAGGGCAACACTGTGATGGAAAATAGGTACATTTGGAAATTCAAGTGCACCTTGTCAATGGAGGTTCAAGACTGAACAATAAAAATAAAGCTCAGAAATATTTAGACTTTGTAGATTATATATACATATATATTTCCCTGCATTTATGATGTATTATTCTAAAAGAATGTAATATTAATTTTCAGGAAATATTCAATCTATGCCTTCTAAAATACCATTTGACTCATGAAAGTTGCCTATATTTGTTAAGAATTAATTCAAGAATGATTAAATTTCTTTAGTCTTAGGGGTCCAATCATTATTACATATTATTTCATTCATGAAATATTTAAAGTTGTTTACTATATTCTAAAGAGGGACCCAGGGAAGAAAGCATTTAATAGCTGCTGAAGAAATTTTGATATACAGTGAGGATTTAGGGCAAGAGGTTTAAGCAAGGCCCAGCTTTTCCGACTTGAGTGTGCAAAAATCAACTGGTAAACCTGCTAGACTTGTAACATAATTTTTGTAGGTGTTTGATAAATCCTAGTGGTCTATAATGTTAATAAGCAACTCCTTTCCTTTTGTTTCAGGTGAATGAACAAAACCCCACAATGAGCATCCTTCCTTTTGACTAGAACTGAGTGCAAAGACAATTCTGCTCTGAGCCATATAGAGTACCTGTTTATAGTTATACTCTATAGCAAATACCAAACAAAGGAAACTTGCAATATAATTATAATTTGAAAAAATCTCACATTTCTAGGAGATGCTAAAATTTCTACCATACCAGAGAGACCTCACTAAAAAACCCAAGCAATTCAGAACCAAGCTGTGAATGGTCATGCCTCTGTAAAGGTTAAACTAGCACCAAAGACTATGGAAGGATCACTATAACAAGCCCTGAAAAGATTTTTTAAAAACCAAAAAATTTCCTATGAAAACAAAATTCAACCCTATTAAAAGAAAGACAACAAAAACTAATATTTGCTGAGCCAGGTGGTGCATGCCTATAATCCCAGAGGCTTGGGAGGCAGAGGCAGGAGGATCACAAGTTTGAGACCAGAGGCAGTCTGCATAATTTAGTGAGACCCTGTCTCAAAAAAGTAAAAAAAAAAAAAAAAAAAAAAAAATTAGGCTGAGAGTGCAGCTCAGTGGTCCAGCACTTGCAGAGCATGCAAGTGGGAGGCTCTGGGTTCAAGCCCAGTACCACAAAAAAAACAAACAAACAAACAAACAAAAGAACAAAAAAACTAATATTCAAGAATGTAATATTTGTGAGCCAGGTGTGGTGGCACACACCTGTAATCTCAGCAACTCAAGAGGCTGAGACAGGAGAATTGCAAGTTCAAAGCCAGAGGCAGCCTACACAATTTAATGAGACCCTGTCCTAAAATAAAAAAGTAAAAATAGGGATTGAGTATGTGGTTCAGTTAAAGAACATTTGTCTAGCATGGCTGAGGCCCTGGGTTCAGCCCCACAGTGCTGCCAAAAAATGTAACATCTATAATATCCCACATCCATTCAAATGTTGTAAGACATGAACTGACAAGAAGATGTGAAATATAACCCAAAACAATATTGTAAAGTAGAAACATAATAAGAGGGAGAATGGAATTATTGGACTTTATAATTGAGAATTTTAAAAAGTGTATATTTGATAAGCAGTATGGTGGGGACAGAAGGATGAAAATAGTCCTGTTGAATTTTGCATTGGTCACACATATGAAGGATTACATGGGTTGTGGTTGCAGCTAAAGAGACTGGAAAAGTAATGTCCTAGGAATTCCAGAATTATATTTGTAAATTGTCTTCTGACGGAACCAGCAAATTTAATAGCTGATACTATAGATAACAAGGACAGACCATTAGGTGACTATTTACAGAGGTTCTTTTTTTATATCTTTGGGAGGTGAGTTTGATGGTATTCTAGGTTAAGATGAGAGATAATTAGTGGCGCCTGATTCACTTTCTGCTACCTTTCCATAAAAGTATTCTGAAGCAATTTCTACCTAAAGAATTCTCTCATTATAAGAATTGTCCAAAAGGCAAGGATTTCATTTGAAAAACTAAAAAGTTTCTTATTCCCATAAGCTTTAAAGGAGAGGTTATAAAATCACACAATGTTGGATTATCACCAAGCTATTGAAATATTTTTATCAGCAAAACCTAAATTAATCATATCTGTGTTTCATTTTAACAAATATTAAATAAATTCATGTTTTATCTTGTATGTCAAAATAATTATCTGAAAAGTTCATTACTGAAATGAATATAAATTTATATGTGCATATATACTAAAATATTGAGAAAACTACCTGCAAATTGGTACGTAAAGAAGATGATGAAGTTTCCTGATGTCTAAATAACCAAAGCCTATAATGTTCAGGTTTATTTATTTTCAGACTGGTTAGAAAAAAATAGGGTATATTTACTAATAAATCTATTAAATAGATTTTCAAAGGGCTTTAAAATGATTAACTGAAATCTACATATTCATTTAGGTAGTAATTTTATTTGAAGAATGGCAAAACCACATGCACAAAAGCAAAAGACAAAGGGAAATTTAGCTCTTGGTAATTGCTGTATGATATCACTATGATTTATAACAGTGACAATTTGGGGTTACTTAGCTTATAAAATGCAGATGTTCACATCCATGTGATAGATGAGAAGTAAAGAATAATTAAATATTCAATCATTACAATGCCAATTCATCTTCCAGTATTTCTAGTTTAAGTAAAGTAAATCATGGCATAGTGATTCCATGCTGAATTATTCATATAAACATTCTTCCCTCTGACTCCCTGGCACCATGGCAGCAATTAAATTTGCTTATAGTTGGTGATTTTAACTACATGCTGGAGAGAACAATATTGGGAATAAATGACAACATTTTATATGTTCAGCCTTAGCAGATGTCAGAGTCCTTGCCTATGGAAATTATACTCAATGTAGGGAATTCACTCATCAAGAGGCTAATTTTGTATTAAAATTTTAACAGAGGGAAAACACAGCTGCATGTTCTCTTTCTCTCAAAGAACAGCACCTGTTTTCTTGTTTTCAGACATTTCAGTACAGCCACTGCAGGTACCAGATCTTAGCTGAGATGCTGTTTTCCCCTTTTCTTCACTAATGTAAATGCTCATTAACATCTGTGTCATCAGATAGTGTCATGGTGGAAGCCTCTTGCTGCAGAATAGCTTCCTTAGACTTGTGAAACCTGCTCTGTTGGGAAGGCTTCCTTCTATTCATGTTTCTCTCAGTTCGAAATTTTCTCAAACTTCACCAGAATCTTGAACCACAGCTGTATTGTGATGTCTGAAGCCTTAGACTCCTATTGAGCGTCGATAACTACCTTCTTCTGATCGCAACACTGTTTTCTCTTTTTTTCTCCTTCCTTCCTTCCTTCCTTCCTTCCTTCCTTCCTTCCTTCCTTCTTTTTCTCTCTTTCTCAATCCTTCTTTTCTTTTCTTTCTTTTCCTCTTGTGGTACTTGGGGGTTGAACCCAGGGCCTTGCACATATTTTGCAAGCTCTGCCACTGTGCTGCGTCTCCAAACCCTTTTCAAAATTTTTAAATATTGAGACAGGGTCTCATTAAATTACTCAGGTTTCCTCTGGCCTTGAATCTGTGATCCTTTTGCCTCCACCTCTGGGATTACAAGTGTGTGCCACTGCACCCATCTTCTTAGATGCTTTTATATTCCAAGTCTTAAATTGTATTTCATTAAGGTACTTATTTTCTGCACATTTTTATTGGAGTATTTTTTGTATGCTTCTTTTCTTTTGTGCTAGATGACTTATACCAGCAGGCCTCAACCTTTTTGGCACTAGAGATTGATTTTGTGGAAGACAATTTTTTCACAGCTCAAAGGCAGAACTCCAGTAGTAATGTGAACAATGGGAAGTGGCTGTACATACAGATGAAGTTCTCTAACCACTGTTCATCTCCTCCTATGCAGTCTACTTCCTATTGGTCGACAGCCCTGAGGTTGGAGACCCCTGACCTACAGGGACAAGAGAATTCCCAAAAGTTTCTTTTTCTTTTCCATTGTCTTCTTCATTGTCTTTCTTTTCTTTTCTTCTTTCTTTCTTTCTTTCTTTTTTTCTTTCTTTCTTTCTTTCTTTTTCTTTCTTTTCTTAGTACTGGGAGTTTGAACTCATGGCCTCATGCACACCAGACAAGTGTTCTGTTATGTAGTTGCATTCCCACCTGCTTTTTTACTTTTTATTTCGAGAAAAGATCTTGCTAAGCTTTGCAGGCTGCCTCTGGCCTTGAACTCAGGATCTTCCTATTGTAGCCTCCTGAGTTCCAAATGTTTATTTTTCTCTGCTAAAGAATAAGGTGGGCTGGGATTTAGCTCAGTGGATAGAGTGCTGCACTGCAGTCTCTGAGGTCCCAAGTTCAATTCCCAGCACCGCAAAAATGGGAGAAGGGCCTGGCAATCCACTCCCAAGGCAATCCCGAAACAGTCAGCCATTGAAAACCCTATGAGGGTCGCTATGAGTCGGATACTGACTCCACAGCACCTAACAACAACCACAACAAAGAATAAGGCACATGTATGATCCTAGAAACCCAAAGGCACATTCTCTACAGAGTTTGTTTTGTTGGTATTTCTGCTAATCATGACCGTTATAGAACCACAAAATGTTCTGTTCTGATTTAGTTGTCATGTGAACTGAGCTACCTTAAAATAAGACTATCATTCTATCTTTGGAGGATAACACAAAATAAAATCAAGGATAAAGAAAAAAGATCTCATATATCCTACTTGGAGGCATGTAAAAATAAGTGATAGTGTTATTTTATTTTTAAAAGAAAGCTTATTGTTGCCCAACTTTTTGTTGTTATATGTCCCAATTCTGCAGGGAAATTGAAAGACCAGAACAAAGAGTATCGACATACCCTTCATGAATTTTAACTCATAGTTCAATCATGCCTCATTTTCCCCCACCCACAACCTACTTTTTGGTGGAATCATTTGAATTTAGTTATGGACATCATGATAATTTATTATTGGGATTCATCTATAAAAATATAGCAATCTTCTTAATTTACCTTAAAATTATCATTAAAAAGGAATTATGATATATAGTACATATTTAGAATTTTCTAAGTTGCACATGACATATTTTTATAATTACTTAATTTTTCATTCCATTCTTTTTTCATTCATTTGTTTTAGGTAATAAGATCCATAAATCCTAATCAAACTTCATGTTCAGCCTTTGGGCATTGTGTGTTTTTTATTTCTTTTAATATATGAAAGTAGAAGAGTTGCAATTACCATTTGTTTTCCTTTTTTCATGAGATTGAATATTTGAAAGGCCAGTCCATTGTAAAATGTGCCATATTCTGGATTACTTGGATAGTTCCTCATGATTACATTAAGTCTAAATATTTTTGGAAAGAATATAATATTATTGATATTTTGTATTTTTTATTGCATCCCATCTGGAATTGTGAAATGCCTGATTGTCATACTACTAATGATGCTAATATTTATCATTATTTTCAAGTGGAAGAAAGTATAATTTATAAATTTTCAATTATTTATTTCATATTATCTAATAATACTGAAATAATAAATTTTAATAGAATTCCAAATAATTTATTATTGAGTTTATTTCATTAACAAGCATATAAATATAGCTCTAGTACATATTTTAATTCTGGGTATTAGCTACTACAGTTTTGCTACATTAAACCAATAATATATTTCCTTTTAATGTACAAAATTGTTGTGCTAAAGGGCATGGAAAGGTGACTTTCAATGAGAAAACAAAAGTATGTATTGGATTAAGATAAATTTGATTGGAAAAATTACATTTTTACTGATAACATACAATTACAAATTAATCTACTCAGGAGCATAAGTAGGACAGTGGCTTATCATTTTCAGCTAGTTCCAAATAAATAATTTTATAGAATTTCACAGAAAATAACTTTAAATGCATCTGAATCACCATCTATATTAATTACCTGATAACCTCGAAGAAATGACTATGCTGAAAAAGCCCTTGATGAGTAGTCAGCACTAGATTTGAAGGTAACAGTATTTTTGAGGTTTTGATAAGTTGTAGAAACTGTCAGTGATAGACTAATAAAATAAAATGCTACTACTACTTTTGTTTACAAACCTAACTCTTCTCTGCTTTTACCAGATATTTCAGAAACATGATTTCTTGTTATGGACTATTCTCTGAGTCATGATTTGAAAATCATATTTTTTCATACTTCTTCCTTCTAGGGTTGATAATATTTTTAAAATATGTAGTTTGACTACTTCTGAGAAAGACATGAAAATGACTTTGTACATCTTCCTTAGTGAAGTAAATGTTTTGAAAAATTTAATTATTGCATCCATCTGTTTATTCACCAACTGCATACCTATTATCTCCCAGATTCTGAGTTACAGTTGAGTAGATGTGAAGTAGATAACTATGGAGATTACATTTTCAAGAAAGAGAAATAATAAACATATTTTATCATAGCATAGGAAAAAGGGAAAATTATATAAAAGTAAAGTAAGGCAAAGAAATAATGATTGAAAAATAAGACATAGTTAATATAGGGTGACCAGGGAAGACTTCTCCGCACAAGAGGTATTTTAGGAGATCAGTGAAGTGAGAATAAATGATGTGCTGACGTGGAAAGAAACACAGTAGATGAAAAAGCAACAACAAAGGCCTTGGAAAAGGAGAGATCAGTGTTTTCCCAGAAAAGCAGAGGTCTATGTCTTAAAGCAGGATGCTCAAGGGAGGAGTGATGGGAGATGGGAAGAGGTGTATTCAAGGTTGCATGGTCATAGAAAACAGATTTTACCAGAGTGGGAAGGAAAAGCTTTAGCAGTGGTTCTCAACCTGGAGTGTTTTTTGCCTCCAGGGAGAAATTTTGGGTGGTCACATCCAGGACTTTACCATTGGTATCTAGTGACTAGAGGCCAGGGATGCTGCCAAACATCCCACAATTCATAGAAAGCCCCTACAACAAAGAGTTGTCCGATGCAGAATGTTGTTGTTGTTGTTAGGTGCCATCGAGTCGGTATCTGACTCAAAGCGACCCTCACAGGGTTTTCAATGGCTGACTGTTTTGGATTGCCTTGGTAGTGGATTGCCAGGCCCTTCTCCCATTTTTTGCGGTGCTGGGAATTGAACTCCGGACCTCAGAGACTGCAGTGCAGCACTCTACCAACTGAGCTAAATCCCAGCCCCTATGCAGAATGTTAGAAGTACTGAAATAGAGAGACCCTGAGGAGCAAAGGGGCAGAGAGATGCTTTAGGCTATTACTCTGTAAAAGGTAGAGGGAGAGGTAAAGACAAAGGAGTGAGCAGGCTGGCTGATTGGGAAACTCTTGAAGGATAGTAATGTGGACTACAGCAGTAAGAGTGGGCATGGTGAAATGATATCTGATTCAGGATATATTATGAAGTTTGTGTTTGCTGTTGTAAATAAATTGCAAGTAAGCGTGAAGAGAAGAAAGGAATCAGGATTGACTTTGGGTCTTCTCCATATACAGCTGTGAGAGAGGTGGTGCTGTTTCCTGAGCTGTGAAGGAAATCCTGAAGCCAATTTGGGAGCAATGGAAAGCGGTGGTGGTGGGGGGTGTCATGAGTTTAATTTAGAACATGGAAGGTTTAGGATTCCTATTAAATTTCCAAGTAGGGGCACTGTGTAAGGCCTTCTCTGGAGTTTAGAAAAGATGTGGTGAAAATTTGGGAATCATTAGAACAGAGATGGTAATTTGTACCATGAGACCAAAGGAGCTCAGTAGTAGGAGATTAAAGGTAGAGAGATGACCAGAACTAAGCCTCTGGACACTCCAACATGTAGAGGTCAGGATGAGTGGAAGGACACACTGAAGAAGGCTCACACAGAACACTCAGTGAAGTAGGAAGTCAATGAAGAATTGCTTATATTCCAAAAGCCAACTCCCAAAAAGGATTTCAAGAAGAATGCATGATCAATTGTGTTATATACAAAATACAATAGAGACAATGGAAGATACACAATTATGTGAATTTACGATAAACCATTTTAATAGCAAAAGAAACATACTTCAATAAATGAGATGTTATTTTCCCTATATATTGGGAGTTAAAGGTTAATCTGTGCTGGATAGATGCCTTCAAGCTGGCCTTGTGGAAAGAATATTAATCTCCAATCTAGCAAAGCCCCATGAAAAACCAGTATAGACCAATGTTTAAGGCAGTAAGTCCTGATCAAGCCCAGGAACTGGAGCCTTGCTCTACATATCAGGGCAAGGGCTGGAGTCTGTTGTGGTGAATTCTGTGACCATTTTGCTCTGATAACTACCTGTAATGAAAGGCTTTGACCCTAGGCTTGTACATATAGTAGGAAAGGTAAGAAGGGGAGGGAACTAACACATCATATTGCTACTATACCCCAGATCCTGATCTCAGCAGGGCAGAGGTGATGCTTCCTTTAATCACTAACTTAAAGGCCACATGGCCCATGGATCAGGGGGCTGTCTGACCTGAGTTGAGCTTCTTTCCTGCCAGACACTTTCCACTGCTCCCAACTGTGACAGGACAACCGAGGTACTATGCCTGCTATTTTTCATTCTCAGGGAGTTTTCCCTATGAATGTAGATCTAGCAGATGCTGGTGGAAATGATGAAGGGCATTTTGCTTCATTCGAATGCAAATAATAACATAGCTGAAACAGTATATCAAATATTGGGAAAGGTATGGAGCAATTTTTCCATGTTTGGTTAGAATCTTCCTAGGGAGAAATCTGACAAGCACCAAATATAAAAGAAAGGAATGTTTGCCTTTGCAATTAAATGCCTAAGAAAATAATTATATAAATATGCAAAGTATTATTTGTAACAATAAAAGTAAACAAACAAAAAAAATTAAAAAAAAAAACTGGCCAAAAGGCCAAATTTAACCTTTTCAACAAGGAATTGGGTCAATAATCTATAAATATATCAACAAAATAGTGTTTCATTTTTATGGCATATTTGAGTATAAAATGCTTTATAGAAATATTGATAGTGATTTATCTTTATAAATATATGCACATGTGTATATATATTTAAAACTGATTATTGATAGTGATTTTCTGACAGAAATGGAGACTTAGATTTTCTAACTTGTAATCTTTTATAGTTAGTTCAATTTTCTTAAACTCATTTTACTTTTATAAAAGATTACACATACTAAATTTCAAACATAGGAAATCATGCATTTTTATATCTTCTATTTTTGTGTTATTTCAGTATATTATAAAAGAGAACTAGAAAGTAAAAGAATAATTTTAAGTCTTCTACATGCTGTATCATAAGTTTTCCTGAAAAGTTTCACATATAATTGCCTCTCATTTCAAAACAATATTTTAAAGATGGAAAATAAAATGAATGCTAAGAATAGATGTGTTATCTTGGCGTTGCACTAAATTTAAAAGAAAACTTGCATATTTTATAAGATTAAACACCATGGAGGCATGTATTCAGTTTCTTACTATTACCTAAAATGAAGACTTAGAAGAAATCTATGTAAAGGTTGGGTAGAAAACACATTCACATGGAAAAATAACTTATTTTAGGAATGATAGGAAGAAAAACTGCTCCTGCAGTTAGCCTGGTACTCACAGCCAAGAACTGGGGTCCTCATATAGGGCATGTGCCATTTCTCAGAGCCCTGACATCACACAAGATCACAGAATAATCATGTCTAGAAACAGGCAAAAATAAAAATATTGTCCAAACCCCCAAAATTATCTGATACCCTTATATCCCATGATATGCTGCTGCTTTATCAATTAAGGCTGTAGCTTCATTTCATTCCTCCCAGCTTCTAGATAATATTTATTAAGATAGCCAATCATAGCATTATTCTTTACTTCCTGGCAGCATCCAAGCCAGGGCAAAGCCTTGCTTTTATACCTCCCACCAGATCACCCAACTCAAAGCCCAGGTCCTGAAGTAAATCTCTCTCACCTCTGACTAGGCTGCTCCAGCATTCACCATAGTGTACATTCTCTTTTATGGCAAAAGCTATTCAACTAAGGATGTGCAATTACAGTGTTTGGCTACAGAGCATCCACAATACCACTGGTTCTTTGAATGGATGAATTTGTCTCAATGGTCCCTTTCAGATCTAAGATTTTCAGTACATGTAGTCACAACAAAGTTGTCAAATTAAACTTTTCTTAAATAGCTGGTTGGTGGTATTTTCTGATGAAGACCTCTATGCTCTTACATTCAATAGCTTTGTAATCTTAAAAAAATCATTTAACTACTTAAGCTTAATTCCTTCAACTGTGAAATCTTGAAAATAATACTTCTCTGGGAAGATTTGGTAAAGATTAAATGAAATGATACACAGAAAGTATTTAATACTATTCCTATAATGAAGTAATTTCTCTATAACTGGTACTTGAATTAATTATTATTATTATTGTGATTGTTATCTTTTCTTATTATTGTAGTTATATTCCGATTGTTGTACAAAACACTTTTCAATGACTTCTCTGTGTATATGTCTTTCATACATACACGTTAATTTCTGCTCTATCAGTTGACAATTTTTAAAAAATGAATGTCTACTTCAATGTGCTGTCATTTGTTGTTGTTGCTGTTGTTATGTGCTGTTGAGTTGGTTCCAACCCATATGAACAACAGAACGAAACACTCCCCACCTCTGTGCCAGGCACACAATCTTTTTTATGTTTAAACCCGTTGTTGCAAACACTGTATCAATCCATCTAATTGAGGGTCTTCATTTTTCCCATTGACTTGCCACTCTCCCAAACATGATGTATTTCTCCAAGGATTGGTCCCTCCTGACAATATGTCCAAAATACAAAAGATGCAGTCTAGCCATCGTTACTTCCAAAGACCACTCTGGTTGTACTTCTTCTAGGATGGATCTGTTGGTTCTTTTTGAAGTCTATGGTATATTCAGTATTCATCTCCAGGACCATAATTCAAAAGTATCAGTTCTTCTGTCTCCCTTGTTTTCTGGCCAGCCTTTACAACCATATGATGTAACTAAAAATACCATGGCATGACTTAGGAGCACTTTTGTCTTCAATGTAAGATCTTTACTTTTGTACACTTTAAGAGGTCTTTTACACCAGCCTTTCCCAATGCAATGTGTCCTTTGATTTCTTGAATGCTGCTTCTGTGTGTGTTGGTAGTAGAGTTAGTTGGTACTTTACTTGGTGGTATAATTAATCCATTAATTCTACTGAAGTCATATTATTATTTAAATCATCTTTGTTTCTTCAACAATATTCATAATAGTTAATACGTATAATTTTCAGCTTCCATATTTCCATTGTATATTTCAGAATGCATTAATGAACAGAATGTTCTAGGAAAGAGTGAAATATCAAACTTAGAAAGAGTTTCTTTGCATCTAATTATATTAAATATAGTTTTGATTGTTCTATTGTGGACAATTGAAAAAAATCATAATAGTTTTTAAACAGATAGGCATGTTTAGGAGGTCTTAGCAGAAGTTTATAACATTAGCCAGCTTCCCTTTCCCTAACTTATCAAATTTAAGAGAATATTAATGAAACAATCAAAGAGAATAATCCTAGGCATGGAAGTAACTGAGGTTATTAACACTAAAAATAACAAGCAATTTCCAACAATGGAAACTTCTGGCAATTGTTATAGTTTGAATATGGTTTGTCTTTTCAAAACTCATGTTGAAATTTGCTTCCCACTATAGGAATGTTGAGAGGAGTGGGGCTTTTAAGAAGCCATTAGGTCATTAAGGAGGATTAATGCCTTTCTTGAAGGAATGGTTCATTTTTGAGAGAGCAGGTTGTTATAAAGTGAGGCTCCTCATCACATTTTTGTCTCTTCTGCCCATCCAGATTTTTCTTTTACTTTCCATCACGTTATGACACAGCACGAGGCCTCACAAGAGGCCCAGAAGATGCCAGAACCATGCTCTTGGACTTTCAGTCTCCAGAATCATAAGCCAAAATAAACCTCTATTCTTTATAGCAGACTACCTCAGCCTCAGGTATTCTGTTATAACAATAGAAAATGGGCTAAGACAGCAATTCTGGAAGATACATCAATTTATAAGAAATGTAAGAAAAGCCTGGGAACCAATGCTTTCTCCCCTTCTCAAGAAGTCCGTCTGCTATTGCAGAAGGCGAAGGTGGCTCTAATCAAAATTCACTAATACCCCATCATCTATGGGTACAATGCCAAGGGCATAGGGGAATGATCTGGGAGGATTTTTCATAAAAGATCAAAGATACCTGTCCTCTCTTCACCGTACCCCAATAAGCACAAGTTATTCCCTTCAAAAGACATTTAAAAACATCACAATCAGTACAATTTTTAGCGAAGTCCTCTTAATTTCTATCTGGTAAATAATAATCTGATATTACTAATAGGTTTTCTTTCTAGAGAGATTATTCTCCTTAATGACAGCATTTTTTGAGATTTCTAGCAAAGATTTGAAATCTCTAAACTACTCACTCCCCACCCCACTTGTAGTAGGAACAGGAAAAAAAAGAAGATATCCCTCCATGGAAAGTCTCCTCGGCCTGTCAGGTCTCTGTTTTTCCCTCTACAGGTCACATGCTTCTCTCTTTGTACAAGGTAAATAGTCATGGGAATCAGAATTCAACTTATTCTTTCTCATTTTGAACAGGAGGAGGTCAGCTTCATCCATTCTCTCTAATAGAGTCCTTAAAAAATGACAAGTGTGAAGAATTATCACAATGTAAACCATAAAACTAAGGAACACACTACGATTTTACTCTATGCCCTTGTCATAACTTGTATAAATTAATCTAGAGGGAACAGAACAATATGGCCTTGCTGGTTAGTGCTGTCAAGCAGCAGTTCACCAGACCCACATGTTCACAAAAAAGGAAGCATTATCACCTAGAAATTGGCCAAAAAGTCCTTTTAGCCTGTCAAGGTGGGATTATCCAGGGTTCTCTGGCAGAGTGGGTCTTGGAAAAGAAGAGAATTGCTACGTATTTCATGTCTCTTTCCCTGAACACTCTGTGGTCATGAAAGGATTATGCATTTTCACCAACAGATCTGTTAATAAAGAGGCTCACTTCAGTGAAAGGGAATTATCCTAATATTGAGGGCAAAACCTGGAGACCATGCAAGCCTAAGGAAGAAATGGGGACAAATGTATTTCTAGAATATTTTATAAATATTGACCAATATTCTAAAGGTTGATGACTCTTTGTTGGTGTGTATTATAGATAGTCACTCTAGCAAAAACCTTAGGTATTAGAATATTTCCCTAATTCAGTTCTTCCATTCTAGTCTATAGTAGGGCACCTAATATAAAACCCAATAATTAAAGAGGTTAATCCAACCACAAGGTGGGTAGCTAACTAAGAGGGAAAGGTACAGTTACATTGTATACCTGGACAAGGACGAGTAGAATAAAGATACAGCTGATTGCTGGGGAAGAACTTTTATAACAGATGGAGAAAAAGTTAAAATGGAGCTGGGCGTGGTGGTGTACACTTGTAATCCCAGTGGCTGGGGAGCCAGAGGCAGGAGGATCACAAGTTTGAGACCAGAGGTAGTCTGAGTAATTTAGCGAGACCCTGTCTCAAAAAAGTAAAAAAAAAAAAAAAAAAAAAAAAAAAAAAAAAAAAAAAAAAAAAAAATATATATATATATATATATATACATATATATATATATATACATATATATATATATATATATATATATATATATATAGACTGGGGGTGCAGCTCAGTGGTCCAGCACTTGCAAATCATGCAAACATGAGGCCCTGGGTTCAACCCCCAGTACCAAAAAAAAAAAAAAAAAAAAGTTAAAATGTCTAAAATATTCCCTATCTTTCTTCTTATCTTCAGGCCATCTAGATGACTGAAAGGATAATATAAACAACGTTAGTCAGACCTCGAGCTGAAATTCTAAGGATGACATTTTAACCTTACTACATACATCTCGCTATGAGTCGGATACCGACTCGACGGCACCTAACAACAACAACAACATACATCTGGATATACGCTTGTATAATCTACCCCCAATGACTTCAAGACAAATAGCAGCCTTAGATAAACTAACTCTCATTCAAAAATGAATAAGAGAGAAAGAAAAATCAAAGAAGGAAGGTAGGGAGGGAAGAACTTATAAGATTTCTATGCAAAAGTTCTGCAAAAGAGAAAGGAAATTAGCAAAAAAATTCAGATTTTTAAGAGCATTCTCTTGGAAAAGAAACTTACACATTCTTAATAGAATTTTGCCTGCAGCCATATCACTGTGGCATCTGATCCCCTCAGATCTCAGAAGTTAAGCAGGATTGGGCCTGCTTAGTACTTGGATAGGAGACTGCCTGGGAACACCAGGTGCTGTGGGTTTGGGAGAAGGACCTGGCAACCCACTCTCAAAAAACAGTTAACCATTGAAAACCCTATGAATAGCAGAGAAGCACTAACAATACTGTTTCTCCTGTTGTACATAGGGTTGGTATGAGTCAGACACTGACTTGATGGCATCTAACAACAACCCAATAAAATTTTAGCCATGGCCATAATTTGACTCAATTCTGGAATTATAGGCCACAAGTAATAAGACTTTTTCCTCAGTTTTTCTGTCATAATAACATTATTATGACAAATAAAAATTTATATTTATTCTTTTCACTTTTAAAACTGGGAAATTTGTGTGTGTGTGTGTGTGTGTGCGTGTGTGTGTGTAAGATTAAAGCTTTTTCATCTATGTGTATCTTGAAAATAAAACTATATAGGCATTTTGTTAAAATTCTTATTATAAATGTCTGAATTTGACTAATGCCATTGTTTGGATCTGGGAGAAGGACGTGGTAATCCACTCCCCAAGTAATCCCTAAGCAATCAGCCATTAAAAATCCTATGAGGGTTGCTCTGAGTTGGACCCGACTCAATGGCAACTAACAACAACAACAACATGGTTTGGATTTGGTTTAATTATTTGTGTCCCACAGGGGTCCATTGAAATTGAAGTCTTAGTCCTAAGGACCGCACTATTGGGAAGTGATAGGTCGTTTGGTAGGTGGTATCTACAGGATATTCTTAGGCCATCAAGGGCATGTTCCCAGAGGAATTGTGGGACGGCAGTCTCTCACTTGGACTCCCTGTTTGGTGATGTAAGCTCTGGCGTGCATGCCGCGCACGCACGCACACACACACACTCCTGCATGATATAGCACCTTCTACTACCCTCACCAGAGGCCAATCTTAGATTGTAAGCCTTCGAAACTGTGAGCTGAAGAAATCTGTTCTCTTCATAAATTTTCTACCTCAGGCATTTTGTTTTATGCATAAAAGGTTGATAATACATGTAGTGTTCCCAGCTCTTGTTATGGACTTAAACTTGAATGGTTATTGCTTGATGCAAATGGCATTTACATGAACAGGTTCACCTCATGCTATGTCATGAGCTACATGTTTATGATTTGAGGACTTTTCTAGGTAGATGCTATCCTTCTACAGACATATTTATTTAGAAAAAAAGATTTGTGTAGTTTTTTTCTTTGATTTAGATTAGTGGAGTTTTTGTTTTTGTTTTTGCTATAACGTGAAAATTCAGATAATTGTGGACAAGTTGCTAAGCATTCCAGGAATCCCATAGAACCATTAAAATAGACTAAATAAATACAGCAACACGTTATGGTACCAGAGGTTAAAAAAAAAGTATACATTTCTGATTAGCAACTTTGTTTTGAAACAAGCCCTGCTTTAGGAACACAGGCAATGGCAGATCAATATTAAACATTAATGATACACACTGTTAGACTCCATGTGAACTATGAAGATCCCACTCTAATTTTAGATCCATCTTTAAGGAAGGCTAAAAATCTTACAAAGGCATTGAATGAAAATCAACATTTTTCTGTAGATAATCATTTTGTTGAGGAGTGTAAGAATAATATAACAATATGCTTTTTTACTGTTATCATTAAAATGATAATAAAATTAATATTAAAGATCACCAGTTATGAAAGATTGTATTAAAAGAATATTTGTGATAAAGTAACATCACCAAAAATTTCCATGTATATTCACTTAACTTTGATGAAGGAAAATTAATTCCAGTAATTCACATTAAGTTGTTTAATGACCAGATTTAGAATTAAAATTGTTGTTGTTGTTAGGTGCCGTCGAGTCGGTATCTGACTCATAGCGACCCTCATAGGATTTTCAATGGCTGAGTGCTTCAGAATTGCCTTGGGAGTGGATTGCCAGGCCCTTCTCCCACTTTTGTGGTGCTGGGAATTGAACTCGGGACCTCAGAGACTACAGCGCAGTGCTCTATCCACTGAGCTAAATCCGAGCCCAGAATTAAAATTAGGTTACTTTAATTCCATTAAGTGTCATCTATTTTTATTCCAACTGACTGAAGCTTACACCTTAGATGTCTGTTACAAATACTAAGTATAAAAATTCTAGGTCACTGGGCAGGACAGAGATTTTCCATCCTTTCAATTTTACTGTCTATGCCTTAGGTACAAACAGAACTGTTTGTTACCAAAGTAGGAAATATGACAGGGTGATCACATAGAAGACTTTTTTCTCAGTACTGTTTACATTATATAATATAGATGTATCTGTTACAACCCCAGTTGTTCAATTGATCCTGTTCTTCTATGTCTGACTCATTTTCAAACTTTCCAAATTTTTCTTATTTATTTACTTATCTATTTTTTTTAACTCTGCCTTAAGGAGAAACACTTTCTTTTTACTTTTAGGCTGATTTCTAAACAGTTACTATTGATTTGAATGCAAAAGTAAAACTAGTGTAGGTTTATAATCCCACCAACACCAAAGGGCTGAGGCAAGAGGGTTGTGAGTTTAAAGCCAGAGGCAGCATGTGCAACTTAGTAAGACCTTGTCTCAAATATAAACAATAGTTTAAAATAGAAGGGCAAGAGATGCAGTTCAGTAGTGGAACATTTACCTAGTATGTGCAAGGCTTTGTATTCAAGTCCCTAGTACCGCAAACAACCCTTTATCAGGGGGGAAAAGGGTAAAGAGGAAATAAAATATACAAATATATATAATCATTGCTTTCAAATTATTTTAGTAGACAGAATAATATTTTTAATTGAAAAATTTTTAAGCATTTTCAAATATAATCTATTCCTTTAGGCAATTTAAGTGTTGTTTGAGAGAAAGACAACATGATTTCAGAACCTTTGCAACATCTCTAATTCAGTGAACCACAATTTTCATTCCACGGTTCTAAATAATAGGATCTATAAGTTTTAAAGCATTACTTCTCCATCACATTGTTAGAGAAGTGGTTCATCAATTAATAAGAACACAAGAAAACAGAATTTCCTTAGTATTTTTTCTTTCTGTATGCCATTTTTTTTTGTTTTTGCTTTTATTTTTAAACAAGTCTTAAGAAATTAATTTGGAATTATTGCATACACTGGGCATTTCTTTCATGATAAATCACTCTTCTGTATTTGTATTTGTGATATTTATATTTTATATTAGTGCCTTATTGTTTATAAAACACAATATTATGTCATTTGTTAAGTATTACTATATTTTGTGTAGTATAAAGTGATCTTCATAATCTCAGTCCCAACGCTAATTGACATCTTAAGAAATCAAAAAAAGCCCAAGTACAATCAGTTGATTACACCTGCAAATCCATAGGACTATAGACTTAAAAAAAATATTAGCTAGCCAGGCATGGTGGGGCATGCCTTAAACCCAGTAACTTGGGAAATGGAAGCAAGAGGATCTCAATTTCAAGGCCAGAGGCAGCCTATGTAACTTAGCAAGATGCTGTCTTAGCAAGATAAAACATAGAAAAGTGGATCAGGGTGCTGTTAAATGGTAATGTGCTTGCAAAGCATGTGTGAGGCCCTGGGTTCAACTACTGAGTACAGAAAAAAAAAGCAAATTATATAATGGGTTGAAAGAACAATAGCAATAGTAGCTGCAAGAAAAGAAACATGTGATCTTGTCATTATTTATCCCGACACTGAAATTAACTATTTTAAATGTCCTCATGTCTTTATTAAACTAACCCTATTTTTCAAAGTCTAAACTTTATTACATAATTTCTCTCTGAATGAATTTCCTTTGAATTTTTGTTTATAAAATAATAGTATTTAGTCTCTAGAGTTTAAAGTCTGCAAGACTTAGAGAAAAAAATTAAGTATTAATTAAGCTGGTGTACTAAGGACAATACTAAGGACTTTTGGCAACAATACAACCCTTTATCAGTCCCCAGATCTGAAGTGGTTGCAATCTTAACTTTATCTTCCGAATTCAATTAACAAAGACTTTTTAATAATACATAGAATCTAAATAAATACCGATAGCACATTGTAATTAATACAAACATGTGAATCAAAAGAAGCATCCATTCACAGTAAACAATGGGGAGCACAGGAGAAAATTGGAAATATTGCAAAATGGGACAGTGAAGACCAGCAAGCTCCAGAAAGGACCAAAATGACGCTCTTCAGCCTCCTCTAGGAAAGATGGATTAAATAGTCAAGAAGGACCGCAAATTGTCTTGTATGTATGCTATCTTGCTTTATTGTCTCTATTTTAAGATTAGGTTGCCTACTGGGATTTAGCTCAGTTGGTAGAGCGCTGCACTGCAGTCTCTGAGGTCCCGAGTTCAATTCCCAGCACCGCAAAAATGGGAGAAGGATCTGGCAACCCACTCCCAAGGCAATCCTGAAACAGTCAGCCATTGAAAACCCTATAAGGGTTGCTATGAGTCGGATACCGACTCGATGGCACCTAACAACAACAACAACAACAACAACTGTGTCAGTGAGGGGAGCTTTTAGTCAAGGATCTCAACATTACAGGGCTTTAGGCTGGAATGAAAAGACTGCCCTATTTTGATTTTACAAACTCCATGTAGCAAATGGGAAAAAGTAAATTGAGAAGCATTAGTAAGTTTACATGCTTCTGCTGGCTGGCACTTCACTATGAGGCACACAGAGACAGCACATTTCTCCGATGTGCGGGTAGTTCGCATGTGAGACTTTTCTCAGTGCCTCCATGGAAATCTATGCATCAGACTACTACCAAGAACAGAGGAAAGAGTTAGAATTGATCTCTTCTCTCTTATTTCCAGTAGATCAACCACATTCAACATTGGATCTGACAAAGATCTCTCTCCTTGACTGAACTTCAGGTGGTGGTTGTTGTTAGGTGCCGTCCAGTTGGTATCCGACTCATAGAGACCCTACATACAACAGGCAAAACACTATTGCCAGTGCTTCTCTGCTGTTCATAGGGTTTTCAATGGCAGATTGATTTTTTGAGGGAATGGGTTCCCGGGCCCATCTCCCAAGCCCACAGCACCTGGTGTTCCCAGGCTGTCTCCCATCCAAGTACTAACCAGGCCTGACCCTGCTTAGCTTCTGAGATCTGATGGGATCGGATGCCACAGGGCTATAGCTGCAGGTAACTTCAGGTGGAATCCTCTAAATACTCTTCTCAACTAGCCCTTGACCTTGGCCTTATATGTTCACCATTGCCAAGTCCAATTTTAGCAAGAATCCTGCTAAGATAGTTTTGGCAGAATCTCCCACACTTGAAATGTGATTAAGTTCATTTCCTACCATTGATATCAGTCTATGGTCCATCTTTAGGAAGAATATCTCTACCCTTGACATGTTAGTAATTTTGCATCCACTGACCCCTACACAGGCCATATTGGCTATAAATTCTTAGCCTTCTCTCCTATTCTTGGACTTGAGCTCAATCTCTCTTCCATATTGCAGTAATGTTGATCCCTATATTTATACTCTTTCTTAGTGTTCTAATTTGTGTCAAAAAGTTTTCCTTAACAGTTCTGTTCTACAGTTTTTTAGGGATATCAGATCTCCATTCCTTGTACTTTGGTGTTTCACTAATGTCCAGAGGTGGTAGCAGGAATCAGACACTCTGGATATGTGGCAGCCAAGGAAAAGTGCTTCACATTCCCAGACCAAGTAATTAGTTAGTTGCCAACAGCAAAACGTTCCAAGCAGATGATTGGTTGAACTTGGAGGCAACTAAGGCATAGAGATCAAGCGCACGAGGGCTTAGAGAATCTAAGAAAGTTTCATTTGGAGTCTGAACAAAAAAATAGATGGAACACTTTTGTTTGGTTAATTTGTGTGAAATATGACAAAGGTATTTATTATAGAGGTTATCTTGCAAAGGTGTTGGCTGGTTATAGGAGAATCATAGGCAATAATTCAGTTACTTAGAAGTGGTAGCAGTAAGCCTCCTGTGAACTCAAGACAACAAGAGGAGAGAGCTATGACCAGAATCTTGAAGAGAATCTTGCATAGAAATAAAACACTTTGAGAGGAACAATGGCCTTGTTTAAAGGACAAAGGAAGCCCTTGATAACTGCAGAGAGGAACTAGGGTGATAAATAAATGGACATCATTATCTTGTCTCCTTACTCTTCCCTGTTGGATCTCCCCAAAACTGAATCCAACCAGAAACCAGCAGGCCTGGGAACCTCTGGTGCAGCTTATAGAAAATCAGCACCTGGGGCACAGGCCAGGATGGAATGTATAGAGAGTAGATCAGAAGGGTCAAATAAAAGATGTCTTGTTGTTAGGTGCCATCAAGTTGGTGTCCAATGCATAGTGACCCTACGTACAACAGGCGAAACACTTTGTTAGTGCATCTCTGCTGTTCATAGGGTTTTCAATGGTGGACTGATTTTTGGGAGTGAGTTGCTGGGTCCGTCTCCAAAGCCTACAATATCTGGTGTTCCCAGGTAGTCTCCCATACAAGTACTAACCAGGCCTGACCCTGCTTAGCTTCTGAGATCTGACGGGATTGGATGCCACAGGGCTATGGCAACAGGCTAAAAGCTGTCTAGCATATCCATTTAATAAATAATTTTATTTTGTAATATGGAGTTATTTATTTTTTTTAAATCCCAAGTAAAATGACTTACATTTTTCCACCCTACAGGTTGCTTTTAAACTAGTCTTATCCACTAGCCCAGTAGTTCTCAACTTTTGCCCCCAGTACCTGCTGCCCTGTGTTACTATTTTTCGTCACTGTGACAAATACCTGAGAGAAACAATTTAACGGAGGAAATGTTTATTTTGGATCACAGTTTCAGAGAGTTAAGTCCATAGTGGGCTGGCTCTGTTGTTTCTGGATCATGATGAGGCAGAACATCATTACAGAAGAGCATGAAGGAGCAAAGTGCCTTTCCTCATGGCATCCAGGAAGCAGAAAGCAAGATAGAGAGGGCCTAGGTACAAGCTGTAACTTCCAAGTACCTTCCCCCAGTGATCTGCTTTCTCTAACTAAACCCCACCTCTGAATGTTTCTGTTACCCACTTCCCAGGAATACCATCAAGTCATGAACTCATCGATGAGTTAATCCATTGACTAAGTCAGAGCCCTCATGACCCTATCACCCCCCAGTGATTAGATACACTTATTGGAGATCAAGCCTAAGACACAAGAAATTTTGCAGGGGATACCTTATATCCAAATCATAAAATGCCACCATAGTGGCAAAACTTCTCCACTAAGTTTTCCTCTTTATTATTTTTGCTTGAGATATTTATGAACTTATGGGCTTAATGAACTTTCTTTTTTTTCTGCCTTTATTAGCAAATGATGATGGGGTACAGAGTAATAGAGCAATGACTTTTTCCATTATGAATCCTTTACATCACTTCTAGCAACACTTTCATCGACCCACAAAATTTATGGAGCCTTATGGCTAGTTTGTAGTTAAACTATGATACTTATTTGGGTTATCTTCCCCTATTTCTCCAACATAATCATGAAGTTGTATGTGCTATTTACCTTGAGATCAACCTCTCCCCCTTTATCCCTCCACATTGACCCTCATCCCCATCCATCTGCTCCAATTTTCATTTCCCTCTGTTAGATCCCTCCCTCCTTCTTTCCATACCTTAAATTATCCCTTCTACACTAAGTTTAATTGTGCAATTTTTATATTTCAATTTTTGTGTAGGGTTTTCCTACATATATGACTCAGCACTCATATGAGTGAGAACATATGGTATTTCTCTTTTTGGGCTTGTGTTCATTCACTTAAGATGATGTTCTTCAAATCCATCTATTTTGCTGTAAATGACATTATTTCATTTTTTTAAATTGCTGGGTAGTATTCATTGTGTATATGTACCATAATTTTTTTATACATTTTTCTGTTGATGGGAAGAATCAACACTTTGGTTGATTCCATGTCTTTGCTATTGTGAAAAGTACTGCATTGAATAGGGAGATGCAGGTGTCTCTGTGGTATGATAACTCATCTCCCTTTGGGTATATTCCCAATAGTGGAATAACTGGGCCATATGGCAGTTCTATTTTGAGTTTTCTGAGGTATCTCCATATTGATTTTCAAACTGGTCAAACCAATTTACAGCCCCACCAACAGTGTAAGAGAGTTTCCTTTTCTCTACAACCTCGCCAGCATTCCTTATTGTTTTATTGGACTTAGCCATTCTTACTGGAGTAAGGTGGAATCTCAGAGTTGTTTTGATTTGCATTTCTCTGATGTCAAGGGATATTGAGCATTTTTTTTCATGTGTTTCATGGCTTTACAGGCCTCTTCATTTGAAAACTATCTGTTCAGTTTCTTTGCCCACTTGTGTATTGGGTTATTTATTGTCTTGGGAGTTGCTTTCTTGAGTTCTTTATACATTGTAGAAATTAGTCCTCTGTCCGATGTATAGGATGCAAAGATTCTCTCCCATTCAGTGGGGTCTTCCTTAACTCTGTTGATTGTTTCCTTTGCTGTACAGAAGCTTTTTAATTTCATGTAATCTCATTTATCTATTCTTATTGCAATTTCCTGAGAAATTGGAGTCTTATTAAGGAAATGCTTTCCTATGCCTATATGTTGGAGTATAATGCCTATCTTTTCTTCTAGTAATTTTAAAATTTCTGGTTTTATGTTGAGGTCATTTATCCATTTCAAGTTAACTTTTGTGCATATTGAAAGGTGCGGGTCTGTTTTCATTTTTCTGCAGTTAGAATTCAATTTTCCTAGCACCATTTGTTGAAGAGGCTATCCTTTCTCCAGTTTGCCTGCTTTACTCCTTTGTTGAAGATCAGGTGGCTACAGATGCATTGGTGTATCTCTGGGTCCTCAGTTTTGTTTCACTGGTCTTTAGGCCTATTTTTGTGCCAGTACCAAGCTGTTTTTGGTACTACAGCTTTTTAGTATAGTTTAAAGTTAGGTATTGCGATTCCACCTACACTACTTTTGCAGCTTAAGAGTGTTTTGGCTATACATAGTCTTTTGTGTTTCCCTATGAATTTTTGGAGCATTTTTTCAATTTCTGTAAAATCTGTCATTAGAATTTTAATGGGGATTGTATTGAATCTATGGATTGCTTTAGGTAGTATAGCCATTTTTACAATATTGATTCTCCTAATCCATGAGTAGGGGAGGTCCTTCCACCTTCTACTATCCTCTGAGATTTCTTTCTTTAATGTTGTGCAGTTTTCCTTTAGAGATCTGTAGGATCTTTGGTTAGATTGATTCCTAAATATTTAAGTTTTTGGTGGGCTATTGTGAAAGGTATTGTTTCTCTAATTTCCTTCTCTTTCTGCTCACAGTTGGTGTAATGGAAGACTAATGAGTTTTGAATGCTAATTTTGTATCCTGCCACTTTGCTAAAGGAGAAATTACGTCTAAAATTTTCTAGAGGTGTTTTTGGCATTCTATAGGTAAAGTATCATGTCATCCACAAATAAGGATAATTTGACCTCTTCTTTGCCTATCTGTATCCCTCTGATTTCTTTCTGTAGTCTGATGGCTCTGGCTAGGGCTTCAATCAGAATGTTAAATAAGTTAGGAGAGAGTGGGCATCCTTGTCTTATGTAGGTCTGTCATAAATGGCCTTTATGATGTTAAGATAGTCTCCTGTTATGCCTACCTTCTCCAGGGTTTTTATCATGAAAAATGTTCCACTTTGTCAAAGGCCTTTTCAGCATCGATTGATATGATCATGTGGTTTCTGTTTGTAAGTCTCTTAATATGTTGAATTACATTGATCAGTTTTTTTTTTATTTGGAACCAGCCTTGCATCTGTGGAATAAATCCCACTTGGTCATGATGAATGATCTTTTTAATCTGTTGCTAAATTTGGTTTGCCAGGATTTTGGTGAGAATTTTTGCATCTATGTTCATTAGGGAAATTGATCTATAGTTTTCTTTCTTAGATGTGTCCTTGCCTGGTTTAGGTATCAAGGTGATAGTAGTTTCATAGAATGAGTTTGGGAGTGCTCCCTCCTTTTCTCCATAACATGCTTTCATTCTTGCCTCTGACCCTTTCTCTACTAGTCACTTCCCCTTGGCCATTCCCTTGCATTTGGATTATATTCTCCTGCACTGTTTCTGGTGTAGCTCCACTGTCAAGGTTCTGCATTGCCTATTTTTGCTGATAATGGCCCCGTCTTCATTTCTCAGGTGAATTCCCACTTTCAGACTTTCAAAACTCCATTCTTGTTTATCCCCTTCTTCAGTATCCACTTTGAGTTTCTTTTACTTTCTCTAGAAATACAGTTTAGACCTCAGTCAACAAATACAATCACAATTCCAGTTCCCAGACTGAGAAGACACAATGGTAACATATGCTACATACAACACAGGTTGAGAGGATTGGCTTTTCCCCCCATAAATATGGGTCTTTTGTACATAATGTGAACACTTTTTGTTTGTTTTCTTTTTTGGTAGATTAAGCTGGAACCACTATGCTGGATGAATGAGACAATTGAAGAGACCTCAGCTCTTCAGAGGTTTGGAAAAGAATATCTTCCAGCTAGAATATTTGTTGTTATCTTTACTTTGTGTGATGACATACTCTTTGGAATTGGGTGAACACAGAGAGAAAAAGTCATTGCTGTGTGCATTAAGAGGATTAAGTTTTCCATGGGGAAGAGATTTTAGGCTGCCTATCAATCTCACTGATAGCTAACGTTGTAGAGCTGGAGTGCTTATCACCAACCAGCAGCTTTATGGCATCTGTTCTGCTTTTCCTACCATGGCTCTGATGCAGATCAGAAACCTCTGCTACTGCCTAGATCCTTCCCTTTACTCATACCTGCTTGTGTTTGGTCATTGCTATTGTGGACATGATGGTAAAGTATATTTATTTTCTTTTAATTTTTGGATGCACAATCATGCTCTTTACACCAGGCTGTTAAAATTACCAAGGTGTATTTCAAGTAATGATATATCCCTGGTCTGAGCTGGAATTTATTTTGAAAGTAGAGCTTGGTAATCAGCAGTTTGCCTCACTGCCGTAATGACAGCCTACTGGGAAAAAAATAGCTCCTTGATATCTAACACAATAAACTCTGAATGAAGTGTGTGTGTGTGTGTGTGTGTGTGTGTGTGTGTGTATGTGTGCGTGCACGTGTGTGTGTGTACCTATACTAGACAGTGGTCTGGGGTTTAGCTCAGTTGGTAGAGCACTGCTCTGCTCTTTCTGAGGATGTGGGTTCCATCCTCAACACCACAAATGTAGGAGAAGGATGTGACATGCCACTCCTATAAAAACAATCCCCAAACAATCACCAGTGGAAAACCCTGTGAGGGTCACTATGAGTTGGATGGTACCTGACGACAGTAACAATATAGATGGCGTCACTGGATTCTTTATTAGATTAAAAGACTCAGCCTATTTTTGTATATTTTGAATTTTTTATTTGGTATCCATGTTGATTTTAACTGCAGTTCCCTAGAATTAGCTTTACCTTCCATTGTCTTAGAGATGACAGATTTCTTCTGTTAGAAGAGCTTCAATAAGGCTATCTAACAAAAATGCAAGAAAAGATGTCATCAAACACTGTGGGAAGTTCTTTCTTTAAGTGCTGTGTACTGGTTTAGTAGAGTGGACCACAACCATCTTTGTTTGAGCTGCTGTAACTAAATACCATAAACTGAGTGGAACAAACAACAAATACTTATTTCTCAAAGTTCTGGGGGCCAAAGGAATAAAAAATCAATGTGCTAGCAGATTGTGCTCCTGGTAAGGGTCTCTTCCTGGTTTTCAATTAGCTGCCTTTTTTGCTCCATCCTCACGTGAGTGAGAGTGAACGAAGTCTGTCCTTTCCTCTTTTCATTTGTTGTTGTTGTTGTTGTTATTAGGTGCTGTTGAGTCGGTGTCCAACTCATAGCGACTCTCATAGGGTTTTCAGTGGCTGAGTGCTTTGGGATTTCCTTGGGAGTGGATTGCCAGGTCCTTCTCCCATTTTTGGGGTGCTGGGAATTGAACTCGGGGCCTCAGAGACTGCAGCTCAGTGCTCTACCGAGTTAATCCCAGCCTCTTTTCATAAGGGTATTAATTCCATTTTGAAGTCTCCATTCTCATTATATATCTAACTCTAATTACCTCCCAAAGGCCTACAAATACTATCACAGTGGCATTTAGGCCTTCGAAATTTGAATTTTAGAGGGAACAAACATTCAGTCCATCACAATAGGTCAGTCAGTCTCTCATCTGAAAGCCTGAGCTGGAGAATGTATGGCTGGTGGTAATATTTCTACATCCTTAATGAAAGTTAAGAATTGGCAAAACTGGAAGATCTGGTAACTTTAACATAAGTCTGAAAGAAACTTTATGAATGTTCTTCCTGCTGACGTGCTCCCACCCCATCAAATATGTTTTTCAAAATGCTGCTGAATTCCAGATACTCAATATGTTTGGCCATACTGGAAAAGTCAGAATATTCAACTGGTCCTTGGTCACTAAGAATTCTTCTGCATATTCCTATTTCAAAGAAATGGCACAAATTTTTGTTCGGAAATTTTGTTTCAGGATGTTTATATTTAGCTATTAAATTTTCAGTAAAATTTTCAGTAAAAAGAAAAATTCAGGAAAGTTCCACAGTTGACTTAAGATAAAATATATAAAATAAAATTGCATGTGAAGAGAAATGCTAATCTAGAATAATAAGGCTGGAAGCATATTATATATTTTTAAAAATGACAGTTTGAAGTGAGGAGATAGTAAAAATATAAAGAATTACTAATTTTAAAAAGTTTAAAAAAGAATAACTAAACACCAATTGGAGTACCCCAGAACCAAATAAATATGATCTTCTTCCCAAATAAAGTAGAAGAAAGGAAGATGATAGATTTTTTAAAGCAGTATTCCCATTTTTTCAGTGTAATATGTAAAGATATGATAAAAGGAAGATTGGCCCATTTGTTCTATGTCTCTTTACCTCAGATTTATTTCTGCCCTTCTCCTCTGTTCACTACCTCAAATAACTACATTGTCCAGGTTTCTCTGTCCACCTGACTTCTAACTGGTTTAGTCAAAGGGGGTCAGTGGCAAAAACTAGAGGACCAAAGGACTTTGAATTTTCTTTTTCTTTTCTCCCACTCTTGGCATTTTCTAGACCCTTCGAGGCCCCTTCATGGCTCTGGGTTTCTGTGAGATCAGGGTCTTCTGTGGTCCCTGCTCCCACTGTTCAGGCTCACTCTACTTCCAGCTTTGTCTGGGTGTCTACAAGTAACTCTTCTCCTTGATTCTGTAGCTGTAGGCATGGTAGTCACCTCCACCTCCTCTCTGGTTTCTTAGCCCTTCCATCACTTGTGTAACTGATTCTTAACATTAAATTCCTTGTCATTGGTATAGCTCAGGTAGTTTTAGATATCTTGACTTATATAGTGTATTATTTCTCTCTACCAAAATTTTAAAAATAAGTTTTACAATTTATCTATTTCTTTTATTTTTTTAAATTTTGAGACAGGGTCTAGTTAAGCCAAGGTCTCTGCCCTTGGCTTCCTAAATCATTGGGATTACAGGGGTGTGCCCATGCCCAGCTACATTTTACATTTTAGAACAGTGACAAATTTATAGAAAAAGTTTAAAGATAGTACAGTGTCCATACACCTTGCATCTATCTCCTATAATTAATTCTCTTACATTAAAGTCTGACAAATTTGTTATAATAATGAGCCAACATTAGCATAGTATTACCCCACCAGTGTACCACATTGTGTTCTGTTGTCTCTTTAGACTCCTTTTGGCTGTGACAATTTCTTAAACTTTATTTGTTTTGTATAATCTTGACAGTTTTGAGAAGCACTGGTCAGGCATTTTGTAGAAGGTCCCTCTCTTGGGATTTTTCTGTTGTTTCTGATGATTAAAAGTTGGGAGAGGAAGATTACAAAAGGAAAATTTTCATCATGTTTCATACTATCAACATGGCTATTGCTGACCACAGTACCTGGCTGAGATAATGTGTGTCAGGTTTCTCCATCGTAAGGTTGTTCCTTTCAGAAACATTTTCACACTGTGTTCTTTGTAAAGAAGTCACATGGGAAGCTCACACCAAGAGGTCTCTCTATATATACTGATTTTAAGTCCTGTATCTTATAATTCCATCAGTTAAAGGTAATGCTACTTAATGGTGCAACAGCATGGCTCTCCTCCATCTGCCCCAGAGGAATATTTGTGCCCACCTTAGCTGTGAGCTGTTCTTCTCATTTAGTGTAAATGAACTGCATTATGTTTGTGGCTTATATTACAATTGCTTTGCACTAAAAACAGCCACTACTTCTCCTAACCCAAATTAAAGAATTCTAAATCAGCCAAATCTCCTACATCTGCAAAGCAGAAATAGTCACTGTACTTTCCAGTTTCAAGTAGGATATCAGAGACATGTAATGTCTAAAACCTCGGGGATTTCCCTTCCCTGGAAGGGACAATTAGATATTCATATGGTAGAATTGCCCCATTATCCTCCTGTGCATAGACAATAAAAATCTTAATATCACATGTATAGGAAAACAGATGAAATAGATGTATATGATCTATTGATCATATAATTAGCAAAAATGGACCAAATTCTCAACTGTTTCACTATAAAATAGGGGAGCTGTTGTTAGGTGCCATGGGGGGAGCTGTGATCTGAGTAAAGACAGCATAGTCTTTTGTGATTAGAGACAGTAATGAGGTGGTCTTCAGCTTCTTAACTTCAAATAACACTGTGAGAACAAGTGGACCACAATTCTGCCACTGTGGGTATATTATGATTACTTTTAGAAATAAATAATTTTTTATCAAATTGCTCATAATCTTTTGAATGCAACATGTTTTGAGAGTCTTTTAGAGGTGTTCTTCTAAGAGAATGTTAACCTTAGGTGCCAGATGCCTTAGAAAGTAGACTAGTACTGAAACACTAATGGAAAGTAGAAGCATTCCTTGTTAAATTTTACATATTATACTATTGGGCACCAAGTCAAATTGTCCATTCAACAAATATTTACTGAACAGGTTTAATGCACCACACACCGTCCTGAGTGCTCGTGTGTCTATGGAAGTGCTGCTCAGGATGTCATCTTCAATGGTATTAAAATACATGGACTAGCATTGGTAGAGGCTCTCAAGGTATTTGTGGCTTCCCTATGGTTTTCTTCCATGAACTTCATTTTGATCCCATGGACATCCTCATTCTATTGTGCTTTCAAACAGGCATTTCATATCATTGTTTTTTTATATCAAGTTATTATATTATCCCCATCACTAGTATCCTATTTAAGTAAAAAAGTGTTTTGGGATATTCAATCCACAAAACTTGCCCAAATGAACCTCACATGTTTTTCTCTTCAGAGTTTCTTCTTTTACTTCTTGAAGGTAGTAAAAGAGATACATGTCACCATTTGAAATCATACTCTTTTCTAATTTTATAGTGTTGATTCTCTCAAATTTTCTCATGCTTAATAATTAACAGATGCTTTCATGGAGTATAATAGTATCTAAAAACATTAGTAAGAATTAGTAACTAGTGTATCCATTAGGAAACTGGGTCAAAGAGGGTTTTGTCAACATTTTATTTTTCCAGCACTCATGTTTAATTTTTTATAAACAGACTTTTGTTTGTTAAATAAATTAATTTTTTTTCCTGCTCAAATAAATTACACTTCACTTTGTATCCATTGACACTCTAATTTTTGGGTAGCAATTGCACATTTAAAAAGTCAGCAATGTATTGGGCTTTCATTGATAAACTCAAAATGATTAAATTATTCTGAAGATATTCTTTACTTGAGGGGAAACATGTTACCTGAGAAAAGTTACTTTTGAAATAGCTGTCCAAATTTTGAATACTATAGAAAATACATTAATAAGACAAATGGTCTAAATATGACAATTTCTATAACCAGGGCTAAAATACATTTATATAAATTGATGAATTTAAATATTGCCATAATGTTGTTGCTATTGTTAGGCACCATCAAGTTAGATTGGGTCATATTCACTGACCCTCATAGGGTTTTCAATGGCTGATTGTTTTAGGATTGCTTCAGGAGTAGATTGCTATGTCCTTCTCCAAGTTGCCATGATAGTCAATTGAAATACAATATTAACATGTAGCTTATTGCCTAGCAGATTTTTTTGCTGTTGACAGAAGGATGTAATTTTGTATTTTTTCATAAAAGTCAAGAGATTAGCAATGTTAATCTGATATTAGAAATATCCATCTGAAAATGGATATTCTAGCACTTTGATCTAGCACTTTGGGACAAGTTCTATAGATCTCTTTTTTTAGATGGAAACATTTATACTAACTATTTTCTTCATTAAATTAAGAATATTTACACTTATTCATTTCTTTTTGACTTTTGAGAATTGATTTGTTATTGAGAATAAATATTTCAGATTATAAATAGATTGACTGGCTAATCTATTTTCCTGTTCTTTATAGTAAAAATAGAAAAATATTCTTAATACTTTGTTTTTCTATTTTACTTTAAAATGTCTCAAAATGACAAATGCATCCAATAAGTGATTAAATCCTTCAAACTTATATACAGAGTAATATACTATTATATAAAAGACATTAATAGATAATTTGGAATAGGGCTGGTATTTAGTAAAATATCTTGATTTATTACTTGGTCAAACAGAATTTGTTGTCAGAGGTACCCTCTACAGAATCTATGTAAATGGGTTACAAGTAAGTCAATTCTCTCTAAAAAAGAAAAAGAAAAAAAGAAAAAAGAAAAAAGAAAGAAAAGCAAGTTAAAATGATCTAATTTAAACTGCATTAATATTTCTTAACTTTCTATTGTTATTGCCTATGTCCATTTTTGGAAGTGTTAAAAAAGAGATAAATATTAGCTAATTGTTTTAAAAATCATTTAAAATGTTCAGATTTCTGTATTTCCATATTATTAGGTACTCCCCATAGACATAACTAATAATGTTAAACAAAATCCTTTTATCTTTTAGCTGTTGTTAGGTGCCATTGATTCAGGTCCAAAGCATAGCAACTCCATGTACATAAGGAAACACTACCCAACACTGTGTCATGCACATTATCTTTTATGATTTGAGCCCATTGTTGTAGTCACTGTATTTATTCTGATTTTGGGTCATGCCACATCAGCAAATGGAGGTCCCAGGGGCTTTACTCCATTCCCATCATTTAGATTGGCTCTTCTTTGAGTAGGCAACACTTCCCCAATTGTCTTTTGAACACCTTCCAGCCTGAAGGACTCGTTTTCTAGCACTGTATTTGACAGTGATCCTTTGCTGTTTTTCTCCCTAGTCTTTCTTAGTCTGGAATCTAAGCTGAAACCTGTCCACCATTAGTGGCCCCACTGATGTCTGAAATGCTGGTGGCATAGCTCTCAGCATTAACAGCAACATGCAAGCCTCTGCAGCATGACAAGCTGACAGACACATGGGGTCCTATCTTTTTATATTATAATAAGTCAAATATTAACGGAACATATAATCACTATCCTTTTTAAAAGATACAAACTTTATTCAAGTCTGCCGGGGAAATTGATCTTTGGAAATTAATAGCAAAATACCTTTAAAAAGTAGAAAATCAAATGTACTTTGTAATAAACTCAGATCTGTTACCTGTCTTGCTTTGTGATTTTTATTATGCAAGATGACTCAAATCCCTTTTTCTTGGAAACATTTTAAAACAGGAAAATAGTGCTATAATATTTATCGGCCAACAATCTTATAGGCTATTATGAAGTCTAGCAGAATCTGTTTACACTACAATAACAACCATTTTGTCTCAGTGCAAGTAGCCTGCAGTCTACCTAACTCAGTGCCAGGTGGTGAAAAGCATTCTTCATTGTTAAGTTTATCATTTTTCCTCCTTAAGATCCTTAGAAAAGGGAGAGATAATCTTAGAAGAGAGACAGAAAGGAGAAACTTGCAACTAATACCTACCATATCATTAAAACCCATCAATGCAGTTGGATGTTGTAGCACACACCTGTAACCCCAGTGACTCAGGAGGCTGAGGAAGGAGGATAGATGGTTCAAGACCAGAGGCAGCAGAGGCAGAGGCAGTGACAGCTTGTTTCAAAATAAAAAAGTAAAAAATAAAATATAAAAAAGGGGCCTGGAGGTGCAACACTGTGAAGGAGGACTTGCCTGGCATACTAATGGCCCTGGGTTCAATACACCAGAACCAAAAATATAAAAAATAGAAATCACGCCGGGCGCGGTTGCGCATGCCTGTAATCCCAGTGGCTTGGGAGGTGGAGGTGGGAGGATCACAAGTTTGAGACCAGAGGCAGTCTGCATAACTTTGTGAGACCCTGTCTCAAAAAGTAAAAAAATGGGCTGGAGGCGCAGCTCAGTGGCCCAGCACTTGCAAAGCATTCAGGCGCGAGGCCCTGGGTTGAACCCCAAGTACTGCAAAAAAAAAAAAAAAAAAAAAAAAAAAAAAAAAAAAAAAAAAAAAAAAAAAAAAAAAAAAAAAAAAAAAAAAAAAAAAAAAAAAAA
>VMDO01006017.1:0-16508 GCA_007922755.1 Pedetes capensis | reverse complement strand
AGCAAAGCTAGTAATTATGAAACTAAGGTTCAAATAAAGGTAGTCTTGCTCCAGAGTCATGCCATTAACTATAATGCTCTATTGACTTATAACAAATATTACTCTTGTCAAACACACACACACACACACACACACACACACACACACACACACACACAAACTATGTACTTTAGAGTTCAGCTCCATCTTTCTAGTCCTGGCTTCCTATAAAGTATTTGTTAGCTCAACAAACATGCTGAGCACACATCCTATACCATTAATGATTCTGAGTGCTGCCTATTCAAAAGTGATTTAATCAGAACCCACTTACTTATGTCTTACATTTAATGAAGGAGATTAGTTAAATGCATAGTAACACATTTATTGCTAGGAACTGTCAATTCGGTGTCCTACTCATAGCAACCCTATGTACAACAGGTGAAACAGTATAATTAGTGCTTCTTTGCTATTCATAGGGTTTTCAATGGCTGATTTTTTGGGGGAGTGGGTTGCTGGGTCCTTCTCCCAAGCCTATAACACCTACTGCTCCCAGGTGGTCTCCCACTCAAGTACTAGCCAGGCCAGACCCTACTTAGCTTCTGAGATCTGATGGGATGGAACGCCACAGTGGTATGGCTGCAGGCCCTAGTAACAAAGAGTTGTGATAAATTCAACAGATGTGTGGATGAACTGCTAAGGGACACAAGGAGAGGGCACCCTCCTTAGGGTAAGTCAAGATCACAGAGAGTAGATGCAAATACGATGCATGGACCAGGTAGGGCATAGAGAAGCCTGAAGATGGAGCTCAGCATGGCTGGAGTATAAAGCTCAAAGCCAGGCCGATTAGAGATGAGGATGGAAAGCAGGTAAGGGATAAATGAGAAAGTACATCCGATTGTCCATTTGACACTTTTAATATAATATGTCTAAAACAGTTCATTTTCTGATAAACTGTAGTTTTCCTCTAGTGTTTTTTATTTGGATTAATAGCACCCTAAATTATTCATCAGTCCTGCTGCCATAGCACTGTGGTGTCCTATCTCATCAGATCTCAGAAGCTAAGTGGGTTGGGGCCTGGTTAGTACTTGGATGGGAGACTGCCTAGGAACAACAGGTGCAGTGGGTTTAGGAGAAAGACCTGGCAACCCACTCTCAAAAATCAATGTGCCATTGAAAACCCTATAAATAGTAGAGAAGCACTGACAATAGTGTTTCACACATGTTTTTTTACCCAATGACTCTCATTTTCTTTCCAGGATCTCCAACATTCAGGGCATTCCTTGAGGGTGCTTAGAGGAGACTTTTTTCTCTTTCCAATTTTTCTCTCAGTAACTTCAGTCTTACAGCTTCAATTATTACCTCTGTATGAATAACTCCAAACCTCTGAATTGCCAATGTGATCTCTCTGACACAGTCAAATTCCATAGTTCAGTTGCTCCCTCAGTGTTACCATCTGGCCATCCTGAATTCATCTTAAATCCAACATGTTTAAAACTGAGTTAGCATCTTCTCCAGGATGTACATCTTTTCTCCTGAATTTCTGGTTTGTTCCCAGTATTAGCTCTAGGTGCCCTAAATGCTGCAATTCTACATCTAGTATAGGACTCATCTTAGCCTCCGTTGCCATTTCCTGCAGTATGTGCCTCCAAAAATATCCATTCCCACATTCCATTTTCCATTTTCACTGCTACCTTTTAATAAAGTTCTCTCACCCAAACTATAGAAAATCCCTTCTCGATACCCACTTCCACATTTTATTGACTCTACTTACTGTTATAATCAACTTTGCTCTTTTCCTAATATTTTCTCCTAAAAGCTTAGGTAAGTCTCCTTTTCCTCAGTGAGCCTCAGCCATAGGACCCATACATACTCAGCTGGCCCTCTTCACCCCAGATGTCCAGCCATAGTCCTCAAACCATGGGAAGAAAGTGGAAACAAATCATCTTAGGTTATAAATAGCCCAATGTGTCCAACATGCGGTAGAGATTACAGGGAATTCAAAATATGGTCCTTTTAAAGAATTTAATCAAGTTCTCATTCTAGGACTTCAAGAAAGTTACTTCAAATAAATCAGTTGCAATCAAATTTAATACATACAAATAGCAACAATATGTTGATTACTGATGGCGCTGTTAGCTACATTCTTTTACCACTTCTCTATTCCCTTGAGTTTCTACATTAAGATATTCACCAGAAGAATTGGTTAGTTTAGACAACTCTACGTTTTAGAGGAAAAGCATTAGATCTGAAATATGAAGATGTCAATAATTTTTCTTTCCAAATAATGGTCATCTGTGTGAATTGGATCAATTTTCTGAGCATTCTATTCTTTCATGTCTATATAATATGGGAATAACACCTATCTTAATTATTTCAACAGTTATTTGCAGGCTCTAACTAGAGAAATACAAAAATATCTTCAGAGGATCCCAAACCTGGCTAATAATAGAAATCACTTAAGGATTCACCCCAGAAAACTCATTTCTAAAGCTTTTCCCAGGTTATCTGTCATTTGGAAACCATATTGTACAAATTATAAAATTCTCTACACATGAGGGTTACTGTAATGCTAGCTATGAGAATTTCTGACCTTCATAGGTTATCAGTCATCATCATTTCTGATTTCCATAACATGGTAGATATTTGGATTGTTTTTATGAGAGGCTTTTGTAAACTTTAAAACTTTTAATAAATAAAAGATTTGGGTCTATACCTTAAAGGAAATCTTTGCTTCTGGCAGAGGGTAATAAATAGATTTAGTAATTTTTTATGATTATATCATTCTGTAGTTTAAACTGACACCATAAGTCCATTTTCTCTTATTTATAGTGGATAAGCTAAATACTCAAAAGTTACAGGTATATCAGAAAACCAAAAAACAGATATTTTACAGTTAACAAAATGTATTGCATGAAAATAGTGCTCACTCTAATGCTTTGTCGTTCTGGACATCTTTTTATAAGAAATGTAAGATTTTTTTTCCCTAAGCATTTGCCATAATATGATGATACATTTTTCCCAAGGCAACTGACTTTCTTTTATCTTTCACATAATTATCATTGCAGCAAACTGTGATTTTTACGGTAGTAACTTAAAATAAAAATGACCAACTAAAATAGCTCACTTAATATTATTCTACACTTCTTTCTCTTTGTTAGTATTGTCTTCATAATTAAAACTTTATATGGCCATAAAAATTTCATTGAGTTAGCATACCAGTTATTTTCTGCTTTTCCATTTACATAAAGCTAATAATTTTTTGCTTGTAGCATTTATTTTTTAGTTGTTTCTAATGGTATATTTTCAAAAATGAGTTTGCCAGATGAAAATTTAAGAACATTTTAATTTTCTTTTAATATATACCATCAAACTGTTTTTCAAAAGTATTATGTTTTTAAAAGTACTATGTTGTTGTTGTTGTTGTTAGGTGCCGTCGAGTCGGTATCCGACTCATAGCGACCCTCTGTACAACAGGGGAAATACTATTGTCAGTGCTTCTCTGCTGTTCATAGGGTTTTCAATGGCAGATTGATTTTTGGGAGGGGGTTGCCAGGTCCTTCTCCCAAGCCCACAGCTTCTGGTGTTTTCAGGCGGTCTCCCATCCAGGTACTAACCAGGCCCAACCCTGCTTAGCTTCCGAGATCTGACGGGATCGGATGCCACAGGGCTACAGCTGCAGGCCTAAAAGTACTATAGTACCTTCATAACTACCTAAAATACATAAATGCTAACTTAAATAGGAAATGGCACTTAAATATCATTTTAATCTGTCTTTTTCTATTAGTGGTACCTATTTCTTTACTCTTTATAATTCTATTAATTCCATGTATTATTTGTCTTTGCTTTCATGTTTTTCTTAATGTGACAAGTATTTGTCTTCTTTGATAAACACTTTAAAATTAATCTCTTTTTCACCATTCAAAAATGTTAAACCTGAGTTTAAAAAAATATTGGATCAGAAGTGACCACACTAACAGTTATGGTATTCTCTGCCTTTCTTCCCTTTTGTTTCCCTCTCACCTGTCACTTGGTTCACTTCTGTTTCTTTCTTGGGTCCAGGTTCTATTTCTCATTCCTATTGTGCTTTCTTAAAACTGTCTTTCTAAAGCTTCCATGTGTGGTTTGCATTATTCCTCTGCACCACAACACCTAAGTTGATCCTCATATTACTTAAGATAATGTTTCCCAGATTGGTGTATAAAGTGGGCTACTTCTGATGTAACATAAGATGCCTTAAAATGTGATACAGACAAACTTTTTAAATTTTTAATAATTTATATCTTTATTTTAGTATGCATTAATATATAATTCCTATTCACATCAAACTACATTGACTTTCCTCTTATAGGAGGAGTACACACACACATATCACTTATCACACATACATGTAAGACATGTATCTGTAGGCTATCTCATCACTGGGTGAACATCATATAGCACCCTACATACCCAAATGGTATAAATCAATCTCAACCTGGGCTCTTGATAAATCAAGAGATGAAGTGAACAGCTGTATAAGGCTGTTGACAGTGTAACATGGCATACTGTTTTATTTATTTATTTATTTATTTGCAGTACTGGGGAGATTAAACTCAGAGTCTTAGGCACGGTAGGCAAGTGCTCTACCATTGAGCTGCACCCCTGGCCTCATTTTTAACTTTTTATTTTGAGGCTGCTTCTGGCCTCAAACTTGCAATCCTCTTGCCTCAGAATCACAAGTTGATGGGATAACAGGCATGCACCATGGTGCCCAGCTGGCATGCCATTTTATAGGAAACTCTTTTCTTTTCAATTAATAGAAGGAATCAATGCTAAAATAGTGATTAAAAAGTACATTATAGTGGATACTTCAACCAGTGACATGGGTGTTGATTATGATGATCAAATATTACATGTTGTGTGCAATTATATGTGCTTTTCTTTCATGAGTCAGAACAGTAGGTTTGCTTACAGTGCCACCCACAAATACATGAGTGATATGTTGTGCTGTGACATTATGATGGCATTGACATCACTGGAATGGCATTGACTTCACTTGTTGTTAGATGCCATCAAGTTGGGTCTGATCCTGTGTACAACAGAATGAAATACTCTCCAACATTGTGCCATGCCCAGCACTACACCAGTGCTTCTCTGCTCTGCATAGGATTTTCAATGCATTGTTTCAATTGATTGTTTCGAGGTTGTTTCATGAGTGGGCTGCCAGGTCCTTCTCCCATATGGACTTCACTAGGCAATGGGAACTTTTCAGCTGTTATAACATTTGGGACCACTCTCATATATGTAATTTGTTATTCACCAAAACATCATTATATGGTAAACGGTTGCACACGTTCACAAAGATACATAATGGTGGGTACCTTTTTAAATTTCTTTCTCATGTAAAAGAAATGCAGAGGTGGTCCAGTCAGAAATGGAGAGGAAGTTCCTCAGAACTGTCAAGGGCTCAGGCTCATTTTGTCCTGCTTCTATGACATCTTCAGTATGCAGTTTTTGTATTATGGTTCCACATGGAAGCTTGAGTTTCCGCCCTATTTAAGATAGCAATGAAATGGACAGGTAGTACTAATAAAAGAGTTAAGGAATAGGAATGTGATTCCAGATCTAGATATGTTGAGTTTGAGATGATGTTGAGATAGTCAAGTAAGAGTCTGCTATTCAGGGTGGAAGTCTAGATTAGAGATGTAAATACATGGGTCTTCTGCATATGCAAAGTAATTGAGGACACTGATATGGATGGTACTGGTTAGAAAGTTAGTCTAGAGTTAAGAAGAGAAATAAGCCCCACACTGATCCTTAAAGAGACACCAATATTGAATGGTTGTATAGGAGACAATAAAACCATAAAGGATACAAAAAAGGAGTAGCCAGAGATGCAGGGTAAATAAACAAAAATAGGAGAGTGCTGTGAAATAGATGCCAAGAGAAGAACCTGCTTCAGGAAATCAAGCTGCTGTGTCAAGAAAGGTATGAACTGAAAAATATCCATTGTATTTATCAACATAAAGGATATTGATGATCTGGGCAAGAGTGTTGGATAAAAGGATCAAAAGCTTGAGTGGAGTGAATTGATGAGGGAGTGAGGAAATGTAGACCACAGATTTGGATTGTGGTTTACAGTGTGGTTTTTCCCGGGAAAGAATGATGTAGGTATCAAATGTAAAGCCACGAAGGAAGCAGTCAGGACTTTTTTTTTTTAATGGGAGAAACTGAGATTCTCTGAAAGTTAGAGAGGGAGGGAGGAGAGAAAGAGAGAGAGAGAGAGAGAGAGAGAGAGAGAGAGAGAGAGAGAGAGAGAGAGAGAGAGAGACTGAAAATGTAGGAGAGAAAGCAGAGCTCCCAGGTGTAGAGATGGGCTTTGGGAGGAGTACAAACTCTACTGCAACCAAGAAAAGAAAGTTATGTTGAATGAATGGATGGAAGTTAAAGTAGTACTTGGGGATGTTAAGAAGTGAGGGAGAGGTGCACTTCAGGTTCTTCCCTGGTTTCATATAATTCTTTTCCTGCTTAATAGACATGTTCTAACATTTTCAGTGGAGGACTAGAGGGTGGATCAGGCAAGAGTTCTTTCAGTGCATTGCTTTACAAGATATAGAAGTTGACTCATAGTCTAAATGATTATTACATAACAAGTTTTATATATTTAAAATTTGTAATAAAACTCCTGCAAGCTAGGCATTGCCTCGTTGTCTCATCAAAAATATTGCTATTGTTATCATTCATTTTGATGACTTTTATTTTTTCAGTGGCAGAAGGGATTAAATGAGGTGAGGACCACATTTGTTATCACATCTCGATTTAAGAGTCTCAGATTGACAGAATGTCTTTCTCAGCTTTATGTCACTCAACTGACATATTCTTCAAAGACTTGTCTCCTGTTAGTTATGTGTTTAATGTCTTTTTGCCTCACTACTTTTTGTGCCGGGCTGGGATTTAGCTCAGTGGGTAGAGCGCTGCGCTGCAGTCTCTGAGGTCCCAAGTTCAATTCCCAGCACCGCAAAAATGGGAGAAGGACCTGGCAATCCACTCCCAAGGCAATCCCGAAATAGTCAGCCATTGAAAACCCTATGAGGGTCGCTATGAGTTGGATACCGACTCGACGGCACCTAACAACAACAACAACTTTTTGTGCCTTGGCCAACCTGATAAACCTGAGAAAAGTTGAACTGGGTCCCTACCTTGAACTTGGTAAAGTCTTGGGAGAAACTCCTTCCTGGATCTTCAGAAAAGTCATAATTCAGATTTAAACACACATGCACACACACAACACACACGGACTTACTCAAATCTGTAACTTTAAAACCAAGGAATCCAATTTTAAAACTTCTCTCTAGCAGCTTTTTCCTCTATTCCACATATACTATTGATCTAGGTAGAGAAATTCAATAGTGAGGGAAGTGAATTTGACTTCTGGAGCCTGCTTTGTCATTTAAATACCACCCTGTGATCTTGGTCAAGTCACTGAATCTCAGTTCCTGGGTGTGTGTTGAACTAATTATACACTACTTCTTTGTATACCTGTGGTACTGTTGTTAGCATCAGAACAAATAACATACACAAAGGCAGGCTCTTCACAGGTGACCCACACTTGAGCCTATCTTCTCTTAAAGCACTTTTTAATTTTCACCTTCTCAGTACCTGTGTCAACCTCTAAGTTAGTGCATTCAGTTTTAAGCATGACTTCTCTATTAGCAAATTCCATCTAAGGAAGTTGTGTTAGAATCACTGCATGTCTTCTCTTGTCCCTTTCCTTTCCACTTCTAATTATGATGGGAATTCACATTGGATCCCAGGGAGGTTTCTTGCAAGCTAAGAGGCCTTTGCAAGGATTCACAGAAGAGGAGCTTCCCAGGCAAGAGGAGAGAGGTGAGTGAGTTGCTCTGGTTTGTAACCTGAGATGGAACATTCTTTCCTATGACAACCTTTAAAAAGGTTGAATGAATGCTTAATTTGTTACCATGACCATTTCAGGAGCTCTTGCATGTAGACACTCATTTAATTCTTAGGTTACTTACTTACTAACATCATCAAAATTTCAATTTTACAAATGAGGAAACGGACTCCAAGAGGCTAAATGACTTGCTCAGGATTTCTAGCCAAGCAACCAAGGGCCAATGAGATTCTAGCACAGTGATGCTTCCTTTCTGTTGCTGCACAGTGATTCTGAATTTCAGAAGCTATCCACATGCCCCTCAACAGAATGTGAATAGCTTCTTTGGCATTTCAGAAGCAGGCTGGTGCCTTGTGGAGAGTGACATTTCACCTGACAGGGAATAGGAGGAAGGGAGCGAGCAGAGCGGAGTTCCCAGCGCCCAGCCTTGCAGCCCAGAAGCGCGGAGGGAGCTGCGCGCGCTGCCAGAGTCCTCCCGGTTGTCCCATGGCTGTCCCCTGCAGCTTGGGCTAAGGCTAAAAGTAGCAGGAGCCTGAATAGTGAAGGAACCTGTTGCTGAAGCCCGGCTTGAGGTTTCTGGGTGCAGAGCTGCTGCGGCTCTGCCAGTGCAGTCCAGCCGCTGTGAGCAGGTAAGGGTGAGGGTCCGGCTGGCTGTGGGTGTGGACTTTGGGTGCGAGGCGTCTCTCCGGGGCCCTCTGCCGACTTCGATGATGCACACTAGCAATTGCGGGATGTTACCTTGGATTTTGAGATTTTTTACTCTTTTGACTTTTTCCCAGTCTCTTGTTCCACGGTGCTCTGTGTGAAGTCAGCCCAGGGGGGATTTGGCGGGACTTGGGGGCGGGAAGATGCTTGCCTGCACTGCTCTTAGCTCCACCGATGCCTGGGCTCCTAGGATCCCAGAGCAGGGATCAGGACGGGACAAGGGGGCGTCTTCTCAACCTTAAATCTCCCCCAAACCCTCTCCAGGGAGGTTCTGTTACAACTTTGTTAGGTTTCCTTGGAGAATGTGTTTTATGGTAGCAAAAGTTTTCTAAACACTTCTCTTCCTTCCTCCATCATGATTTGAAACAATAATCTCTGCGTATCTGCGCGTTCCTCTTGTGCTTTTCCTTTTGCCAGAAAGACCACAATGTGGTTTCCTGGGGTTTCCACAGGCCCTGGGCGAGGTTTCAGCACCTTCTGGGTATGAAATTGGATTTCCAGTCGGTGCCAGTTTATCCTCAGAGGCACTTTCCAAAAGTACAGCCTTCACTCAAATTGGGGGTCTGGTGTTCGAGAAGAGGAAAATTATTTCCTCCCCTCTGTTGTTTGTGTTAAAGACAAAACTACAAACTCAGAAACAAAGATGTATGTGTTTATTCCTCATTTCCCCTCAGCTAGCATGTAGATATTTCAAAGGTTTATTTTGAAAAATCTTAAGTATAACATGAACTATAGGAGAATTTCTTTTTTGACCAAAGCATTCAAAGTTGTTTTAACCATGTATGCAAATTTCTGTTTCCATATACATCCAAATCATTTTCAGTTGATAAATAATAGAGAAAAGTGTGGACAAATCAATGGTTTATAAGCTGGAGGAAACATTTCTGTTTTCAACTGGAGTCCTAAGTAAATCAAAATAGTTTGGGTAAAAATAAAGATAGTTGGCATTATTGCTGAATTTGGAAAATTGCTATGAAATTCTTAAAGATGATTCCAATCATCAGCAGCAGAGTGGCAATTGTATGCAAAGTTGTTAGTTTCCTGTCTATAAAAAGCTTCTATAGATTGATCATTTAATTAAGCAGCTGTGTCATTACTTACTCCATTATCTTGAAAAACACATTAATATTAAGGAACAGATATTATAATAATCTAAATCGTGTTTCATTATTGCTTGATAATAACACGTTACTTGTATATTATTATCTTATGTAGTTTTCCAATGTTTTCCTCAATTCCATGTAATTTAAAAGATCCTTCTACCAGCTACTTTTCTTGGTGTCTATGGGAAGCTTCAGGAGTATTTGAAGTTCAAGTTACTTTTTCTTCATTTGTCTATTTCATCTGGAATTTTGGATATATTTTGTAAGTGCATTGCAAAAACTTTAAAAGTACATGCAAGAATCTATTGTTTTATTTTTATGATGCTTTTATCTCCGTTTTATCACATTTTTCACCAATATTCTGTCAAAGACTATCAAATATACAGGTACAAAATCACTATAACCCATTAAATGATTTGTTCCTGGAAAATTAGTTCATTTGCTGCAGTTGTTTATTGTTTTTGGCTCTGTGTGTGTGTGTGTGTGTGTGTGTGTGTGTGTGTGTGTGTGTGTGTCTGAGAGAGAGAGAGGGAGAGAGAGAGAATTTCTTGCAAATGTCTCTGTGATATTCATAGACCTTTTCACTGTATTGTATTATGGATTTCCAGCTTTAATCTGGGTTACAAAATAAGGACAACTTCATTCCTCAAAGCTTCATATACTTAGAAATAAGGATTTTGTAAAACACCACTCTCTTAATGGAGAGGCGGAATTCATTTCAGGTGAACACTTTCATGCATATTTAAAAACATTAAATATAATCTCACATTCTTGAAACATCTATATTATATATTAATCATCTTAACAAGTTGTCCTCTTAAAAACATGACTTTTATGCTTTCCATTAACTTGATATTAACAGCTGATTTTTCTATTTCCCCTTGGTTTTAAGTTCTAGCTTCCTGGATAAATTGGCTCTTAAATGAATTTTCCAATTGCCTTGAAACTGAACAGTAACGTTCCAGAGAGTCCCTCACTCTATTAAACAGTTTAGAAATATACTGCTCCCATCATGACTTGCAATAGTCACCTTACCAGATACCTGTTTAGAATGGCCCTTGCATCCCCTCGGCCTTGTGGTGGTTTGAAATAGACTTCCAAAAGGACAGGGAGCAGGTTCTATTGCCAGTGAGTCCTCCAGCTGGCTGTTGGCCTCAGGCAAATCACTGGACTTCTCTAAGATTGTGCAGATGTAAGAGGAAAAGTTAGAGTAGGATTTCTAAAATACTTTCACTTTTATAAGTTTCCGTTTCCCTGGCAGACGGGCAGCAAACAAGAATGAGAAGGCTCTGATGTTCTCACTTTGCCACTAAAGAGCTCCTGCAGTCTAGCAGGGCCTCCTATGTAAAATGACCTGTTGGAAGAAATGAATGGGGTGATCTAGCTGGCTGTGCTGCATGCAGTGCCTGGCACATGTGAGATACCCGGGAATGTTTTTTAAGACATCTATCTCTGACAAATCTAAAGAGATTTCTGGCTGTGGCAGGGAAGAAGACTAGCAAAATGCAGTGGAGTCCCTTCTACATCTGCAGGTAGCGGATTACCAGGACAATTACTAGTTAGTACAGTTGAACAACAACAACAACTACAGTTTGCAGTAGGGCCCAGGAAAAAAGAGGGTCAGAGACTCAGCACGTTTTCAGTGTGGCCTTTTTATTTCACTCATCCCTACCCTTCCACCAGAAAGTCAAAATGAGTCAGGAAAATACAAAAAACTACATTTATTTTAAAGCTACATAAGACATAGACGCCTGCAGCCATACCGCCAGATCTTGGAAGCTAAGCAGGGTCCAGCCTGGTTAGTACTTTGAGGGGAGACCACCTGGGAATACCACGTGCTGTAGGTTTGGGAGAGGGACTGGCAACCCACTCCCCCAAAACAATCAGCCATTGAACACCCTATGAATAACAGAGAAGCACAACAATGATGTTTCTCCTGTTGTATGTAGGGTTGCTATGAGTGGGCTACTGACTTGACAGCACCTAACAACAATAAGAAGTAGACGTAGAAATTGTGTCCCATTCCACTTGCCATGTAGGGCCAGCTTTTTTTTATAGCTAAGCAAACCAGATAGGTTATATAATGGACATCAGCCCAACCCACATTAGAAACTTAAAAAAGGAAGAGAGATACAAAAATAACCCCTAAAATGCAAAAGGAAAGAAATAAATTGATTTTCCTTAACTGTTGCCACTGAAAAATTGAAAGTTTCTAAATATTATGAAAGCAATTTCTTATTTTCTCCTTGGGCTACTGAAAGGGTCTCATTTGGGTGTCTGCATTCAGCCTGGGCTCCACTGTGGCTGCTGCAGACAAAAGCACCTTCCTTTAGAACAGAGGCCCCCTTTTCTAGTCTCTCACAGACGTTTTAGTTGATCTGTGTTTTCAGAACTTCAGAGGATCTACAAGGCATTTTGGCATGTTATGTGTTTGGTTGCATTCTCTCAAAATTTAGAAAATCAACAATTTCCCAAACTCAGATGAAATAGAAATAGCTAAGTTTTGTTGTGGTTCTTAGGTAAGCATTAACTTTATTTAATTCTCATGACTTTAGAAATTGCATACAAGCACAATCCTTATTTGGATGACAAAGAAATAGGTTTAGAAATAATTTGTCGAAAGCTAGGCACCATGGCTCACACCTGTAATCATAGTGATTAGGGAGGCAGAGGTAGGAGGATCACAAATTCGAGACCATAGACAGTTTGCATAATTTAGCGAGATGCTGTCTCAAAATAAAAAGTATAAAAATGGGCTGAGGGTATAGTTCGGTGGTACAGCACTTGAAAAACATACAACACAAGGCCCTGGGTTCAACCTTTCAGTACCACAAAAAAACGAAAGAAAGAAAGAAAGAAAGAAAGAAAGAAAGAAAGAAAGAAAGAGAGGGAGGGAGGGAAGGAGGGAGGAAGGAAGGAAATAATTAGCCCCAAATAAACATGTTTACTGGGTTTAGGAACCAGGATAATGAACTCCTGTGTTCTCCTAGCCCACGTGCTTAAATTCTACGCTGCAGAGTTTATAGCAATTTACAGTCAACATACAGATTTCCACAAATGCCAGTCTTTTGCAAGTTAAAGCTACAAACTTAGGAAGAAGTAAAACTGTCTTGATGAAATAAGAAGTGTCACACTCTTCTAAAGCCTATTCAAATGCCCACACTAGGATCTCACAAGGATGTTCCTGCCCTGCCTTCTGAGTGCTGGGATTACAGTCCTAAACTATTGTAGATAAAATTCAATTTTAAATGACTGTATAATATTCTATGATAAAGATAGTTGTTGTTGGGTTGTTAGGTACCCTTGAGTCAATGTCTGACTCATAGTAACCCTACGTACAACAGGTGAAACAGTATTGTTAGTGCTTCTCTGCTGTCCATAGGGTTTTCAATGGCTGATTGTTTTTGGAAGTGGGTTGAGGGGTCCTTCTCCCAAGCTAACAGCACCTGATGTTCCCAGGCAGTCTCCCATCCAAGTACTAACCAGGCCCAACCATGCTTAACTTCCAAGATCTGACAGGATCCGACCTCATAGTGGTATGGCTGCAGGTATAAAGATAGCAGGAAACAATAAATTCAATCATTTACCACTTGATAAACATGTACTTTGTTTCCAGAGGTTGTTTTTTCATTACTTTTGTCACAAAATAAGGCTTTGTTAAATAAAAAGTTACTTATAAATTATTATGTTAGGGAATCAAAAATATTTTCAAGTTCCTTTTTTTTTCAGTACCTACAGGTTGCACCCTCAGGCCTTGCACATACTTTGCAAGTGCTCTACCCCTGAACTGCATCCCTAGCCCAATTTTTTTTTTATCTTTTATTTTCAAGTCAGGATCTCACTAAGTTCGGCCGGCTGCCTCTGGTCTTGAACGTATGATCATCCTGCCTCCACCTCCAAAATTGCTGGAATTAAAGGCATGCACCACCACACTCAGCTAGTATTTTCAAATTCTAATGTGTGATGCCGTATTACTTCCAAAGTACCATAAATAATATTTTTACAGAACACTGTGAAACTATTCATTGCTGCAGCCATAGGCATTATAAATCTTTAGTTTTTAATTTTCACATTAATTTGAATCTCTTAACTACTTTTAAGTTGAACCTCTTTTCATGCTTTCAGACTTCCTTTTATGTCAATCTTTTATCAGTTGTTGTCCTTGTCCATTTTTCTCCTGAGTTATTTTTTTTTTCCTGGTGAATTTGTGTTCTTTGAATATTGTCAATATTAACTCTTGTAACACGCAGTAACTATTTTCCTACTGTCCTACTGCCTTTTTCATAATAACTTACTATGTACTTTTGAAATATTATATGATCAGCATACAGTGGGGCCTTGGCACTTAACGACAGTTGGTTCTGGAAGGCTAATAGAGTACAGATCAGTTCAAATGCTGAACACTTTTTTTTCCCATAAGAAATAACGTAAATGAATTTATTGGTTCTGGCACAATATTGAATGTCTAATTTCTACATATGTATGCCACTTGCACACTTAGCAATAAGGTCTTTTTAAAATTCAATTCTTGTTTTTACGGTTTTACTCTTTCATTCACTTTTAACATTAAAAAGTTTCTTGAGTGCCATGATGACTATATAGTATACATGTGTATATACATGTAAGAAAACCCCACAAGATCATGAACACAGCACCAGGACAGGTCTTTACTGCTTGAAATTGAAGTGCCAACTGACACTTTCCCCCTTTCTTTTACCTGGAAGCATCACAAGTATAGCGTCTAATGCAGGTTTTAGCAAGGTTGTCTAGCTCCAAGCAAGTGGTCCAGTGTGGAACCAGAATTCTCTTGAAAGTATTGATTGAGGACAAAAATGTTTGACAAGTAGTACTTTAAGTACTGAGGTACTACTGTACTTGATTTTTATTGTATACCTTTTGGGGTTTAGGGTTAATATGACCTCCTCCACCTCCTCCTCCTCCTCCTCTTCCTCCTCCTCCTTCTTTTTCTGCTTTTCTTCTTTTTTTCCAATACTGAAGGGTTGAACCCAGGGCCTCATGCATACTTTTGCAACTGCCTCCACCTCCAGAGTCTCTGGGATTACAGGCATACACCACTGTGCCCAGCCTTTTCCTACTCTTTAGCCATGTAATCTTCTGGATTTTATTGACAGCTACTTCTTTTTTAAAAAACACAAATATAAACATAATTATTTGGTTTTTGAGGTACAGGGGATTGAACCTAGAGCTTTGTATATGCTACGTAAACTTAATTCGTACTTAAATGTAAACTTAACACATACACTGTCAGATAATGGACCAACTCTCACTTCTTCCAAATATATTATTGAATATTTCATTCTTCTTCTTGGAATTGAAATATCATCTTTATTACATATTAGCATCTTACAAAGTGGAATCTGTATCTGTATCCCTGATTGTTTCACTGCCTAGTTCTCTATTTCTATGTCAGCCTCAAATTTCTTTGATTACACTTGCCTTAGAGTATCTTTCTGATATCTTACAGTGTATCTTTTCACTATTCTTTTTAAATTTCCTCTGCTCTTGGGCATTTATTCTTCCCTCTGAAGATTTCATCCTCTTATAAAACAAGTCCTATCATCTAGTTTGCAAATGTTTGCAGCAAATCAACCATTTGTTCATGCATATTTTAAATGACTTTATATTAAAATTATATATTAATTTGGGGATACTTGACCTTTAAATTATTAAAATTTCCCTTCCAAAATATGCTGCTGTTGTTGTTGTTTTTGTTAGGTGCCCTTGAGTTAGGTCCAACTTGTAGAGACTCTCAGAAGATTTTTAATGGCTAATTATTTGGGGAATGCTTCAGGAGTGGATGGCCATGTGTTTCTCCCATTTTTGCAGTAGTGGGGATCAAACCCAGGTCCTCAGTGTGGTGCAGCACTCTACCAACTGATGTAATTCAACCTTCTAGAACTTAAAAATATTTTAGTGAGATTTTAAAATGTTATTTATTTTTTTTCTATTTTCTATTTCAGCTAGACTAAATGGCAGCTGTGCTTTGGTTAAACAGAAAATCTGTGAATGGGTACAAGTCTTAGCTGTGTCATAATTTGCAGTAGTTATTTATCCTTTCTTGGTTACAGCTCTGTAAAGTGTAGATAATACCTACTTCAGAGGTGAATTGCAGAACAAGTTAATACATTTAAAGTATTTAGAACAGTGGCTTGAGAGTCACACAGAAAGCACTCACAAACTTAACTATTATTGTCCAGAGAACCAAATCTATATAAAAGTGAAATAATCTTTTTTTTTTAGAAATTTTTAATGTACATCATAATGCAATTCATTTTGACATGCTTTTCATTGTAACAATTTTCTTATATGCAATTTGATAAGCATTATTCATATAGGTTACCCCTTACCCTCCTCTATGTTTCCCCCTCCCCCCTTCCCATCTAAGTTTCCCATCCAAGTCTTCTCTATCTTTTACTATATAGTATTTTTCTATATGTCCTTGGGTTCCATTTCTGTTTAAGATAGAAACTTTTCCTGTAGTGGTCTTTGTTTCTATATTGTTAGAACAATTACATGCGATTTCTAGTCTATTTATATTGACCTCATTCTTATCTTCCCTCCCCGTCTTTTAATGTGATCTGACCTTTGAGTGGGATTTTTCCTTCTTGTAATTTTGAGTCAGCTCTCTCATATGAGTGAGAACATGTGTTGTTTCTCTTTCTGAACTTGTGTTCATTCACTTAAAATAATTTTCTCTAATTCCATCCATTTTGCTGCGAATGACCCTATTTCATTTTTCTTGATTGCTGAATAGTATTCCATTGTGTATATATACCATAGTTTTTTTATCCATTCTTCTGTTGAAGGGC